>PVKE010013690.1:0-36148 GCA_004027555.1 Craseonycteris thonglongyai
AAAGAGAAGTAACAACTGCCAACACAAAAATACAAAAGATTAAAAGAAAATACTATAAACAATTAGCAGTCAGCAAAATGATCACCCTAAGGAAATGAGTCAATTTCTGAAAGCACACAATATCAAAAGCCAAATAAAAAAGAAATAGAAAATCTAAACAGATTATTACAAACGAATTCAAATCAGCAATCAAAAAACAACCAAATAGCAGAAGTCTTGGACCAGATGGCTTCACAGGTGAATTTTTTCAAACATTCAAAGAATTACCACCTAGTCTTGTCAAGTCCAAAATATTCAAGAGGAGAGAAATATGCCACGCTCATTTTACGAAGTCACAATTATTAATCTGATTCTAAAACCAGACAAACATTTTACAATAAAAGTAAATTATTGGCTGATATTCCTGATAAACATAAATATAGAAATCTTCAACAAAATATTAACAAATGGAGTTCAACAACACATTAAAAAAGATTATTTACCATTATCAAATGGGATTTATTCATGGGTGAAAGTTTGGTTCAATAGCTGCAAATTAATTCACCGGATATGCTACTTAAAACAAATAAAAGATAAAAATTATATGGGCATATAAATCAATGCAGAAAAAGTTTGTGAAATGTCCAGCATACATTCATGATAAAAACTTTTAGAAAAGTGAAAGTAAAGGGAACATACTTTAACATAATAAAGGCCATATATAAAAAACTTACAGCTAACATACTCCCTGAGGAAAAGCTGAAAGTGTTATTTTTAAGATTAGGAATAAGACAAATATATCCACTTTCACCACTTCTATTAAACATAGTATTAGAAGTTATACCCAAAACAATCAGACAAAACAAATAAGTTAGGAAACAAACAAACAAACAAATAAGTAAACAAATGGCTTACAAATTGAAAGGAAGAAATGAACCTATTTGCAAATGACTAGATACTATATATGAAGAACCCTGAAGAATCCAGCAAAGAACTGTTAGAACCAACAAATGAATTCAGTAAAGGAGCCAAATACAATACTAATATTTAAAAATTTATAGCATTTTTATACACCAATAACAAACTATCAGAAAGAGAAATTAAGCAAACATTTCAATTTACAGTTATATATATATATATAAATACCTAGGAATAAATTTAACCAAGAAAGAAAAAATACCTTAGAAAATTATAAGACACTGAAGAAAGAAATGAAAAAAGATACAAATAAATGGAATCGTATACCATGCTTATGAATAGAAAAAAATTAAGATCATTAAAATGTCTGTATGACCCAAACCAATCTAAAGACTCAGTACAGTCCATATCAAAATATCAATGGCATTTTTTCCAAAATTGGAACAAGTAATTTTAAAATGTATATGGAATCAGAAATGACTTTGAATAGCCATAACAATCTTGAGAAAAAAACTAACAGAGTTGGAGGTATCACAATACCTGATATCAAACTATACTACAGGGCCATAATAATCAATAGCATGTTACTGGCATCAAAATTGACATATTAGATTCATGTAACAGAAAAGAAATCACAGAGATAAAAACAAGCTTATGTGATCATTTAATCTATGAAGAGAAGGTACTATGGGGTAATTATATTCTATTAAATAAATTGTGTTGGAAAAACTGAACAGATACATATAAAGAAATGAAACTGTATCACCTCCTTACTTCATTTCCAAGAATAAAATAAAAATAAATGAAAACTTAAATGGAAGACCCAAACCCATAAACATCCTTGAAAAAAGTATAGTCAGTAAACACTCTAATACTGCTCTCAGTAATGCTGTTTATGTTTTGTCTCCTGAGGCAAGAGAAACAATGAAAAAAAAAAAAAAAAGCTCAAATGGGACTACATCAAACTAAAAAATGTTCGCACAGCAAAAGAAACCTAAAAAAATTAAAAGACATCCTAATAAATGGGAGAGGGTATTTGCCAAGGATACATCTGATAAGGAGGTGATATCCAAAATTTATGAAGAACACATGCAACTCAATACAAATAAATAAATAAATAAATAAATAAATAATCCACTTAAAAATGGGCAGAGGACCTGAATAGACATTTCTCTAAGAAGGACATATAGATGGTCAATAGACACATGAAAATAATCAGATAAATGCAAATTGAAACCACAATGAGGTATCACTTCACTTACTTGTCAGAGTGGCTATCATCAATAAAACAACAAAGCAACAAGCATTGGTGAGGATGTGGAGAAAAACAAACCCTGGTGCACTGTTGGTAGGTACTATGGAAAACAGTATGGAGTTTCCTCAATAAATTAAAAATAGAACCACCTTATGGTTCAGTAATTCCATTTTTGGATATTTATCTGATAAAATTCAAAACAATAATTTTAAGAAGATATGCACCTCATTTTACTGTGTCATATTTACAAAAACCAAGATATGAGTAAAAACTAAGTTCCCATCAATAGTCAAGTAGATAAAGAAGTGGTACATCTATATAATGGAATATTTCTTAGCCATTAAAAAATAAGAGGGGACCTTGTGATGACTCAGCAGGTTGAGCACTCTCCTTGCAGCCCTGCAGTCTGAGGATCGAGTCTCCGCCCCAGCCCATGCAGACCCATATATTGAACTGGGGTGTGCTTTCTATGTGGGAGACTCCCAGCCCAGTTCCCACCCTGTGCAGACCCCCACCCACTTATGTGAAATGAATCTTTGTTGAAAATTGATGACATACTACTATGGAGAATGCTTTTGGCCCTACCCCTTCCATCTGTCTCTAATATAATATGCATTTTTTTATATACTTATATACAAAGTCACATACATATGCATAGATAAAAGTGCATATACATGTGTGTGCATATATATACATAAATATGTATTCACCTGCAGTGCAATAATTTATCAAAAAAAATTATATAATTGGTTAAATTAATTTAAAGATGTATACACATAATGTGCATATATAATACACAGATCAATATGTATTCACACACACAATTATACATTAATCCATTAATTCTGTTTAGCATTATAAAGGTAAATAGTGAAGCTTGCTGATGACACTCATGAGATAAAGAAATTTTGTTTTCAAGTTTTAAAATATATAATTAGAGTATGTATTTGCACAAGTACAACAAAGGGAAACTGAAAAGTCTTATTCACTTATAGTACCTTTCTAACTATACTCTAGTGTGTTCAGATTTTATAAATCATTTTTTCAAATATATATGATGTTTTCATTTACCAGAACTCAAGTATAATCTTCTAAAATGAACTTTTGAAAACAATTTAGTGATACAAGGAGATATTTTTTGGATAGAATGTTTACCCTAAATAATTTAATTTTTATATATTATGGGTTAGATTATAGTTGGAAAATAAAGTATCAGATGTTTTTGTATTAATCATTTCCTAAATGTAGAATTACTAAAATTATGATGAAGTTTTTCTTAATATACTTTAAATTGTACACATAAACAAATAAATGTGTAAAATATTTTATAAATCAATTAATATTGTTGAAAGAGCATGGCCCACTTTATAGAAGTGTCTTTAAAGAGACAAATTTCACTTTCTCACCTAGTTAAAAAGGGCATTCATCACTACTTGACACACAGATGCTGTGAAATAAATGTACTTCCAAAGAACTCAATACCTAGTTCAATTTCCTTCTGACAGTAGCTTTCAAATTATTTTCCTGGTACTTTTGTGGGTTGACAGATAGTGTTGTAGAAATGTTAATTGACAGACACATTTCCAAGTGACAGATGGTAACGCACCCAATTGTCAGAGTGCAATAATGTTAACTGTCAGAAATGAGAAACAAACAATCAAGGATCCTGTTTTATACACACATGCACAGTACACTGAACTGCATACAAAAAAGTTCATGTAATGAAAACCAAATATCACTCTTAAGACTTAAACTAAAGGACATTGGAACATAAATAATATTCTGGAAAGTTTCCTTAAAGAGATAACTTCTCATAATAGTATCCAACATAATTTTAATATAATGAAAGTGGTTCTGACAACAATTTCTCAAAACTTACGGACATTGTTAATATATGTTTAACTTTCCTCAACCATCATTATTCGCTGAAGCTGTCCTAGGAAAGTGAATGAAAAGTTCTGTGCATTATATCTCTTATAAATAAATAATTTATGCTTGATTTCAAACCATATTTCAAGAAGAGAGAATGAGTGTTAGTGGCATAAAAATCAAGGGATTAAGGTTTTACATAAAATCTAGTTATTTTAAACTTAAATACATTCTGAGAATTTAGAGAAGAAATCCCAACTGGTGTGTTGTACATTATGCTGTTTTTAAGAACTTATTTTAAAATGTACATACCAGCAAAATGTTAAAACTTGTGAAGGAGGCAAGAGTCATATAAATAGCCATTAGAAGAGAGAGAAAAAAAAATTATCTTTAATATCTCCTCCAGCTTTCATATTTCTATCCCAGAGAAATTTCAGACTTTTTCTCACATGTCATTTTATGGGTAGAATTATAGGTTAAACTTGGCATAGATTTCATATAATGAATCTGAGAATAATCTCCTGATTATGTCCAAACTTATATAGCACCCTGTTAAAAATATCAATAAACAGTAACTTCTAAGGGGTTTTATATTTTTGTCTTTCCTGTTCTATAAGACTATTTTTTTAAGTGACAGTAACAAATGTAAGAAGCATGTCTGATATTCCATGACCAAAACTTCACATTCATAGCTCATAAAATGTTTATTCTCTTGGACTTAGAGACATTGTAAAGCCATTAATAATGTCAATTTAAAAGCAAATTTATGAATATATTTGTGGTTAATGTATTTCTAAGCATAGTTAAATCAATAGGTTTGGCTTCTATTTTGGCAACCAATGAAGGAATCCTGGAATTTGCATTGAAAACAACAGCTTTTGATTAAGATAATAAACTCAACAAAAGAAACTCAGCTTCCTCTTCAAACCACAATAAAATGACTGTATAATGCATTTTAAGGTGTAAAGGCACAGGTACAAAAGCAACAGGAGAAATAATGATAGCTGCAAAATTTGGAAATTTAACTGAAAGATAGATGGTAGCTGACTGAGTAAAACCCAAAAGGTAGTATCATAAATAGTGTTATAATATTTATCAAATACGAATACAAGATGCCCAGTTAAATTTGAATCTCAGAAAAATAATGAACTTCTTTAGAAGAAGTATGTTCAAATTTAACGGAGTCTTGTATCTTATCTGGCAAATCTAATTCTAAACCTTCAGTGGGAGAAGCTAAAAAGTAACTGGGCTTAAAATAGAAGGTATAAACAAAACTCAGAACTCTTTGGCAACCAGTTACAAAAAAAAAAAAAAAATAGCATTATGAAGCAATTACCAATTTAAGGCAGCCAAGAGGAGACTAAAAAATTATCCTTTGAAGAAAATAAAAGTAAGAGTATGTGATATTTAGAATACTAAAAAGCAGTTTAGGTTAAATGTTATAGTGAAAACTGGGATTATGTGAACTAGGTTCCAAGACCACCATCTCTCAGACTACTAGCAGCAAGGTTCATTTCTTCCACTGAAGATTGAAAGAATCTTCTTTATAAAATCAGAACACTCAAAGAGAAACAAACAGTAGACACTAATGGAAAATTCTCTAATGAAATAGCCCATCCATATCATTCTGCATTAATGACTAGAGGTGATGACTATGCACAGACACAGAGAGTTTTCCATCAGTCTCTAGTATTGCCTTCATTTTTGAGTAGATATCTACGCATATCCATTATCTGAAGAAAGTGCCTATGAAGAAGTACTGGTATCAAAATAAACTGACACGAGGAGCTTAGAGTAATAAGAAACTGAGCCATTTGAAGCAATTCCACAATCTCAGTGAATATGAGAATATGTTACATCATTAAAAAAAGAAAGCGTTTTGAAAACAACAAAATAGAAAAAAATGGGATGTTAAAAATAAAATTATGGAATAATTCAATAAGCATTTTTAGGTAAATCTGAGGAATTATAAAAATTAAAGCAAAAAAAAAAAAGGGAGAAAATTAAAAGAGAAGTTGGAATTCTTGTATACCATTGGTGGAAATAATAAATGGTGCAGCCAAACTAACACTTTCACTTACGGGCGTCTATTCGAAAAAGTTGAAATCAGGATCTCAAAAAAATATTTGCATTGCTGTGTTCACTGATGTTTTTCCTACAATAGCCAAGACAGTGAAACAACCTAAATGTCCGTCAAAGGATGGATGGATAGAGAAAATGGAATATGTACATACAAGGGAATATTATTCAGCCTCAAAAAGGAAAAAAAAAATCTTATCATCTATGACAACATGTACAAACCTGGAAAGGACATTATGCTGAGTGAGATAAGTCAGCCACAGAAGAATAAATACTGCGTGATTCCAATTATATCAGGCATAAAAATAGCCAAACCAATAGAAACAGAGAATAGAATGGTGGTTGCTAGATGCTAAGATGAAGGAAGACATGGGGAAGTACTAATGAACACATATAAAGTTTCATTTATTCAAGATGAATAAGATCTAGAGATCTGATGTAAAACATTGTGCCTAGAGATAGCCTTAATGTGTCAGACACTTAAAAATTTATTGAGCGTTCATCTCTTGTTAAGTGTTCTCAGACCAAAAAAAAAAAAAAATCATATATATTCTGGAATTACTCACTGAGTGCCTGGCAAGCAATAGGACTTAAAATATAAATAAATGCAAAAATTTTATCAATGAGAAATCTGAGCTATTTCTCTTCTGTGTGGGCACTATTTTCTGAAGAGGTATAAAACTTACAAAAGGCTACATATTCCTGAATATGATTGGTCAGAAAAGGCAAGCAAGATTGGACTGGGGTTAGATAATTACATCTTTGTTAATATGGGATGAAATAAAAAGCCACTTTAATAGCGGTATATGATGACAGAATCAAGACCTTTCTATTCTATGTAAGAAGACCAGGAATTTTGGCTAGAAATGTTATCCCAAGACAGCAGAATTACATTCCTTACAAGTAATTGTCTAGAATCTTCCACTTTCTCTGGACTTCTTGCTGTGACTATAGCTCTAAAAGAAGATTTGGTTAATAATCAAGTAAAAATAATACTGGTAACAAATGTCATCTACCTCTCAACCTGTTACAGAAATCTGCTTCAGGTTATTTTCTCAACTGAAAGGTAACCTGAGAAAGTGATTCAAAAGAATTCAACATGTTTAAGATAATATGAATGAAATAAGACCAGAAATGTAAAACGTAATTGTCTTTTAAAACTATAAGACAAAGTAAAAGTTTTGTACATCAGATTAGGGGAAAATATTACCTACTGTGTAATGAAATTCAGACTTGCCTTGTATTTCTGTTTTCTCCTCAGGTATAAATGCCAGAAGTCAGCACGCTGTCAAGTACTAGAAGTACTGGGGTTGGCAATGATAACTATTTATTGTGGGTTTACTATATGTCTCACACAGTGTATTCATAGTGAAGGCCCCATCGTGAAAGAAATAGTGTTATCCCTCTTCAAGAAATGAGAAAATAGAGGCACAGAGGAATTAAAATTCTTATCTAAGGATAGATTCTATGAAGTGATTAATGTAGAAATTATAGCTGGGACCACAAGTTTTATAGCAGGACTGCTGTATTTTGCTATGTCCCCTCTTCCAAAATATAATTCAAGTAACCTTAGTATTCACAGAAAGAAACAAAAAGCAAAATGTTTTAAAATATACTGAGGTTCAGAAAACATTTCAATCTGGCTGGTTGCATTACTATTAGAATATTTTCAAGTGTGGTTTTGGGGTGTAATTATTGCACAGAAGGGAGCCATAAACATGGCAATGCTAAATCACATAGCCAGGGAAACATAAAACAATAAAAGAAAATAATGCACCAACACTTTTATGTTCTGAAATGTATAATTAGTGATTATAAAATATAAATAATCATTTTCATTAGTAACTAATGACATTTTCTTTATCCTCATGTTGTATGTTGTGTGAGTGGAATTGTCTGATGTAAAATCTAAATAACTTGGCCAATTGTAATTAAAATAAAAAAACAAATGAATAGTTTCTACTGTGAAATTAGAATGATACAGCATTTATAAGCTTACTTGGGCTGAGGAAGAAGACAGAAGAAATTCAGATTATATTTCTACACATTTCTATTGTTTTGTTTTGGAGTTAACAAAGGAAATTTTATTATTACTATTCTGAGGGTGCTCCTTGATGTCAATTACATATGCAACACAGGAAGCAGCATAATAACTTTTATTACTTTTTTCATAAAGAAAATGGAAGATATTTGTTGGTTCTGGTTAAATAGTCTAATCCTTTCTGTCAAAGTGCAAGACAAGTTCTCCTGAGCTCATGGTAATAAATCCTGTGACAAAGGAAATTTAAAAGGTTAAATTAAAAAGGACTAAGGAGCAATTGGATCCTATCTAAGAACCTCAAAAAGTGATATGGCACATAATAGTAAGGAAGGGGCAGACTCAATCTATCTGTCAGCTTTTTCCTTCCTCTTGGCTGCCTTTCATGTTAAGTGGAAGAACAGTTGTGGAGTATGTCCATCATTTTGCCACTTTACATTATAATCTCCCTGAGATTGATTTAGTTCTGCCTGGGACATTCATTTTATGTCTCAGATACCCAAACTTACATAAAACACTGAGTATGTATAACATACCTATTCAGACTTTTACTAATACATGTTTAAAGCTTTGTCTTTTGAAATAATCTGCCCTCTGCAGAAAATAGCTTCTGTTCTAGCTTTTAAGAAGTCAGAGTCTGCATTTCAACTTTGTAGCTATTGTCAAATACAAACATTTTCACTATATGGATGTTGAATATTTTCAGTTACATACAATTTAAATAAATGCTTTGCCGAAAATGTATCATTTGTTTTTAATAGTCTCTTACTTATAAGGCCATTAAAATCACTTCACATTATTCCTCAACTGTTAAGTTAATAAAACAAAATTTTATTAAGAGACTGTTTTATACAATATACCCAGGAAACAAATAGTAAGAGACTCACTATTTGAAAACTCACTGTTTACGTTAAAAGATTACAAAGTAGAATCTGTACTTAGCTTTACCAATCACCTGGCTTCCCCAAAGAATTGCATGTATTATATCTGTTTTCTATTCTAAAACCAGCAGTCTTTAACAGGTTAAACTACCACACTGTCCACCTTTATTTATTTATTTATTTATTTATTTATTTATTTATTTATTTATTTATTTATTTATTTATTTTACCCGTTACTTTTTCTTGAAGCAGAGCCCTTCTTATTTGGACTTTCCTTCATGTTCCTTTTCTCTACTTACAAGACCTTACCAGGTCACAGATAGTTTTCTAAACATAAGTGAGTGACTTGGAATAAATGATAAAGACTTTAAATAGGCTCACGTGTAAGATCCCATGATTTTTCAATAGCAATTATACTTAAATACAATTTTACTGAATGCTTTCTATTTGCACGGATCTAATCTATGTGCCAGTAGTTCAATGAAGAAAAAGACATGTTCTCAGTGATATGATGTTATCTCTGGGTTATCTCAGAGGGACTGGTCTTCAAGAAAACTGTCTAGCGAGTGCTAGGATAGCTCAGCAGTTGAATGCTTGTCTGGCAATCATTAGGTCTGGGCTTTAATTCCCAGCCCTGGCCTGTGCAAATCCATACACTGAACTGTGGCGTAACTGGTAACCACCGGATGGCTTGGTATCGAAGTTTCTTGCCTCCCATGCAGGAGGCTCCCAGTTCAGTCCCATACCCCCGACACCTCCAGGCTCACATCTACCGGTACCTGCGCAGAACAAAACCATGTCACAACTAATGATGTACAACTATGAAGACTGCTCTGAACCCTCCTCCTTCTCATCTTCTCTCAAACCATAAAATAAATCTTTAAAAAAAAATGTTTAGAATTCAATACCTACTATAAAGTCACGTAATAAATAGACTCATATATTGCCTAGATAAAATTGTGTGCACTTCTGTACTTTTAAGTAGAGTTTTGATAATAAATTTTATAGTATGTATAATTAAATACAAAATTAATTTGTCATATTTGATATTTACTTGCTGACTTAGCTATGTTTCAGTGGTGTGCTGTTTTAGATTTTTATTCTTTCTTGACAGAATTCATGAGCTCTTTTAAAAACTTCACTTTGGGAATGATTCACACATAAAACTTGATGAAGCAGCATATTTTTTGCCATGTTTGTCTTCTTAATTATACAGAGAAATGTTCCATTTAGCAACTATGAACAGTTAGTATTAATGTGACCATGGCTTTTTAAAGCAGTGTCTTCTGACAGGTTATCATTTATGTGACTTGATTTGCATTATCAACAACTGAAAGGAATTGGAAGCCAAGCAAACTATGGCTAATATATCAAAAGGACGATTTACAAAGTTTCCACAGGCAAGTTTGTTTATTGGTCATCAAATTAGCAACATGGGCAAGATATAATTTATAATAGCTTTCAGGCAATTTAGCAATAAAATGCTTAATTATTTCTTAATGAAGGCCTAATTAATCTTCTGCAATGCTTTTGTGTAGACGAGAACCAAGGAATTCATCTATTCTTTTTAAGATTTATTTTATTGTTTGAAAAAAAGACAAGAGAGAAAGAGAGAGAGAAAGAGGGGTGGCCTCAGAGCAGTTACCATAGTTGTACTTCATTAATTGTGTCATAGTTTTTTTTTCCTACACAGGTTAATGCGGTGCCACCCAGGGTGGGAACCAAACTGGGGTTTGCTACATCCTGGCAATTACCAGTTGAACTGCATGCAGTTCAGCATATGGGTTTGCATGGGCTGGGGGGCTGGGATTTGATCCCCAGACTTTGTGATTGCAAGGTAAGCACTTAACCTGCTGAGCTATCCCGACATCCTAAAATTTATGTTAAAGACAAAATATCAAGTAATTAGCATTATAAAAATTTTACTCCATTGAAAATTTACATGTTAATTTAATGTTCCTAATCTCTGAGTAATAATTCTGACACCTTACACATCAATTATTTAATCTTCTTCACAAACTGAATCACTTTATAATTTAATAATAAGGACATATAATGGATAATAAAACCTTATTATTTTACAATAATTCTTAGGCTTCCATTATCTATAAATATATAAAATATATATTTTCCCAAATTATTCTGGATACTGGATATGGTTACTTTGTCAGATAAATTTATTGCAAATAATTTCTCCCAATCTGTGGCTTGACTTTTCATTTTCTTGAGATTGTTATGCAAAGGCAATATTCACTATTTCAGCCAGTAAGGAAATAAGCAATTTTAAAATTCAGACTGCATATTTCTTTTCTTTTTTCTTTTTTTTTTTCTTCTTATTTTATTGTTTTTTGATATATAGAGAGATGGACAGAGAGAGACAGAGAGAATGAGGAGGGTCCAGAGCAGTTTCCATAGTCGACCACATTAGTTTTCCATATAGTTTCACTCCACAGGTGGGCGCAGGGCTGCACCGGGCACGAACTAGGCTGGGAGCCTCTTGCATAGGCCCTGACAAGAACTGAACTGGGGGCACACCCCAGTTCAGCATATGGGTTCACGTGAGCTGGGCCCATGATTCGATCCTCGGGTTCGGGGGCTGCAAAGCGAGCACTTAACCCGCTGAGCCATCCCAGCTTCCCCAGACTGCATATTTCTTACATAGCATAATCAAGGGAATCATAGGTGCCACTTCCCTGGGTCCTTACTCCCATAAGACAGAACCAAAACAAAAGGACTGGATGACTGCAACTAGAGGTGGGGCAACCTGTTGCTGCGGGGCTGAGTCTATAGACAGCTAAATAGTTTTATAATCTGCAGTTATATCCTAAAAGAGGTGAAAGCAGAAAGCCTCACTGGCAGGACACAGAGTTAATGAGAAGGAAGCGTTTCATGCTAGCATCCCTGGAATACAGAGAACCCATAAGAAATGACCTTCCAGCTTCTCATAGACCTTTCACACTGTCATTATTCTGACAGATAATAGGGCATTCCAACCAGACTTCAGTCAGCTGCAGTTAAACCTTGTCTACCTGACTTGTATGAATATATGCAAAGTCATCAGATTTCCATGGCGAAGACATTCCCCTATATACTTTTATTTTATAAACACATTTTAATTTTACTGAATTTAAATACATCATTTATTTTATTGTAACTGATTTTTATCATTGTAGGAAATCTTGCTGATCTCAAGGTTACCAGAATATTCTCTTGTCTTGTTTATAGCTTTATATTTTTACCTTATTTTTTAGGATGCTGGTGAATCTTGAATTAATTTTTTTACATATGGTATTAGGCTAGTTTTGAAGTTAGTTTTTTTTTTCCATACATACATTTAGCATTTCTACCACCACTTGTTAAAAAGGTTTTTCTTCAACATTGCATTGTTTTCAAATATTTGTTGAAAGTCAGTTGAAAACATAGGTAAGAGTCTACTCAATCTTTTCCATTTATCAATTTCTCTTTATAGCAATATTAAACTCTTTTGCTTACTATAATTTTATTGTAAGTTTTAAAACAAAATGAAAGAGTATGTCCTCACCATTTTTCTTTTTCAAATTGTAATATCTATTTTATTTTTCCTTTGTATTGCCAAATACATTTTAGAACAAATTGTCAGGAAAAAGAAAATGAAAGACAATTTCTATGTTGATTGGGATTGCATTGATTTCAGGGCCAGTTTGCAGAGAATCAATTTCTAAGTTATATTGTATATCTCAATGAATAAACATGACATAACTTTTCAATTTATTTAAATCTCTTTATATTCTCTTTTAAAACTAAGTTCATCTTTAGTTTGAGGAAGATGGTTAGAAATAACATTTATTTGGTATATTGTTATACCATGTGGCCATGATAATTCTCTTATTAAACCTTTCAATTTTGTAGTAGATGCCTTTGCATTTTCTCTATAAATAATGATTCCATGTAAACTAATTTTATTCCTCTTTTTAAATTTTTATTTTATTTTATATTATATTTTTGTATTTTTGTTCTTGACTAGGAACTCAGATATTGTATATAAATGAAGACAGCCCAAATAAAACACTGAGAGCTAGTGCTTTGTAGTTTGCTAGTTGTTTTAATCAAATTTGTTATTAAATTTTTTTCAAAAGTGTTTTCTGCGTCTATTGATATGATTACGTGTTTTGTACGAGGTACACTGGTTGACAGAATATGGAAATAAATTCTTCTTGTGATAAACTCCATTTTGTGATGATTTCCTATTTTTATTTTTATTTTATTTTATTGTTTTTGACAGAGAGAGACAGAGAGAGAGAGAGAGAGAGAGAGATACAGAGACAGAGAGAGAACTGAACTGGGGGAACTCCCCAGTTCAGCACATGGGTCCACACGGGCCGGGGCCCGGATTCGATTCTCAGTCCCCAGCGCTGCAAAGTGAGCTCTTAACCCACTGAGCCATCCCAGCTTCTCCGATTTCCTATCTTTTATAAGATATATGTAATTTATTTTCCCAATATTTTAAGAATTATTCTATTTAAGTTTATTAATTACATTTATCTTCATTTTTTTTGCCTTCTGTGTTTCAAGACTTAGTTGTTTTCTTTAGGATGGCTGTTAATAGAACTGAATAAAGCTGGTAAGTGTTTTGCCTCAAGGAAATGGGTCTGGTAAACTCATCCTTAGAACCAGCCGTAATGAACACGGTAAGATTCAGAAGTAGGGAATAAAGGCCATCCAAGGATATCAAGTGCTGATTACTGGGACTTGTAATGTTACATCATTAAGAAAAAGAGCTAATATTACGTAACAAAAGATGTAATTAAACTAAGAATTTTAGATGAAGAAATTGTCTGAGATTATACAGGTGGGCCCTAAAAACATGAAAATTCTCCTTGTAAGAGAGATGCAAAGGGAAATGAGACACATAGACCAGAAGGTAATGTAACAATTAAGGCAGATATTAAAGTGATACAACCATAAACCAACGAACAAAAACCAGGAAGGTCTAAAATTACCAAAAGTTGGAAAAAGCAAGAAATATAACCTTTCCTAGAACCTTCAGAGAGTGCGTGGCCTTGCTGAACATTTGATTTCAAATCTATAGACCCTTGAACTATGAGATAAAAGAAGATGTTTTCCTTCTTTTACCCTACCAGGGTAAATTGATGACAATTTGTTATGGCAGCCACAGGAAATGGTACAGGAGAAGAATAGCATACAAGTAAGAGTCTAACATTATCAGAAATTTAAATGAAATAATCTATGTAGACTGCTTAAAATGACACTCACTGATTTTGGATGGCATTGATCAAGTGCCCATGGTTAAGTATATTTGTGTGTTACAAAGTAACACTGCATCCTAGGGAGACAGTACATGACTGGTTGTGGGGCAAAGATAACCTCATGCTCAACTAACACTGTTGAGCAGATTTCTGTGGAACTGTAAACCTCAGCCATCAAGGTAGTTTCCTGTAGTGGATTGGATTCTAACATAGACATTTAAACTGCCCTGGAGCATCTGTCCTCCCCTCAGTAACAGAAGATGGATAGTGCTAAGTGAGATTTGACACAGGTGGGCATAATCATATAAAGATCTGCAGTTGGAGGAGACATTGACTACTAAAGACACTTCTGGGTTCCTGTACTTCCTATGAAGATGTCTATAAGTGAAGGTTAGGGAAGGATTACTTAAAACTTCAATTGTTCCACGTAGCACACAATCCAAACCTATTTGATTTTCTCCATAACACAATCATTAACTAATCCAGTAGTTCTGAGTCAAGAGCAATTCTCCCACCCCACCCTCTGACTTCAACCTCAGAAGCATTTCAATATCCTAAAACATTTTTGATGGTCATGAATATTGGGATTGGAGTCTAGGCATCTAGTGTATAGAAGTTAGGGGTGCCACTAAATATGGTACAGTAAACAAGACAACAACTCACAACCAAAATAAGGAATTACTGGTCAAAATGTCATTTGTGCCAAGGTTAATAAACTCTGATTTGACTTAATAGCTTATTTATTTATTCATCTGTCTCTGTGCCCTACCTAGAATATAAGATCTATGAAGGCAAAGGTGTTTTATTTTTGTCTTCTTCTCTATCCCTAAAAATTGCAATTACATAGTTAGCAGCTCACTGTTTTATATTAATGACTGAAGGATTCTATGACCCAAGGTAAGATTATTATATATTTGTAGGGATCTTCTAGAGAAAACACTGTTTTACTAATAATGTTTATTTCTTTATTTTACCAATAATATTTATTAATAATAATGCTTATTTATTGTTTTGTAACATACAGACCACCAATATTTAAATGCATGCCTATATTTAATTATTCCAGTAGTTTATAGTATTTTTGAAGAAAAGGGTAAAAATACTATTGTGAAGTTTATATGGAAATGTAAATCTTCGTCTAATTTTATATTTATATTTTCATAAGAGATAAATAAATCATTGAAATCAAAATGCTGAATCAGCTTAATCATATCAGATCCCTGAAACATTTTAAATGACATAGTTATATGATATTGTGAGCAGGAAATAAATTGCTTTACCATACTTACTGAAGAGTTTTTCTTTTTTTTTTCTGAAAAGTGCTTATATATGTTTTTGCACATTGAAATCTTTTTATTGAGTAGATTTTATAAATAAGAATGCATTAATTATTATTATTACTATTTTTTTGAACTGAACTGAAGGCCTCACCGCATTTGGGAAGCACACCCCAGTTCAGCATATGGGTCCGCAGAGGCCGGGGCCGGGATTCGATCCTCGGTCCCCAGGGCTTCAAAGTGAGCACTTAACCTGCTGAGCCATCCCGGCTTCCCCAAAGAATGCATTATTATATTGTTGCTGTCTTGAAATAAATTAAATATTTTTAAAAACATAATATATCAAGTATTTCTCACCATTTTGAAGACCTGACCATATTTCCTAATCTCACTGTGTTTTAGATTTTTCACTTGTAAAATGAGAGTAGTAGCGGTTTTATGTGTTGAATTTTGAGCATGAATGAGATGATAAAACTCAAAGGCTAGAATAGGGTCTGTCAGATAGCACGGACTGCACAGATTTTAGCAATGCCATCTATGATAGCTCCTGATTTCAAAAAAATTAATGCATAGCACTATTTCCAGTAATGAAATATATGTTCATTGGGATAAATGTGATGTTAAATAAATTTCTCTGGAAAAATTATTACAGCATGTGTCAGAATTACATTGGCAATGTGAAGTAAGAGAAAACTAAAATAATAATAATAATAATAATAATAATAATAATGCCTGGGGGTGGAGATGGGGTCTAAGAAGGTAGTATATAATAAGGAAGTAGTATTACACAGGACTATCAGCCTAAAGATTATTGAACTTTTTAATCAGTTGACTAGATGATCCTAATTTCCCAGGAATTTTAAATATCCTTAAAGCCTATCAGAATATAATTTAAATGTTTAAATCAGGATACTAGTTATGTCCATGAAAGGCTGAATTACATGATGCAAAATTGTTCTATATAAAGGTTTAATTTATTTTTCAGTTCCACTGAGGAAAGATCTGTTTAATTGTGTTTCTGTGAGAAAATTTTTAATCAAATTTGTTGCTTATTTGATTGTTTTTGAAATTCCATATAGATGTTGAAATTCAACCACAGGCTAGCTTATACAATAAATATACAATCTTAATTACCAGTAAATTGTACACACATTGATATAAGTCTTTAAAATTTTTGTTACTTAAGGGAAACATTTTTGAAAAAAAATCCCATCATGATTCAATTTCCATGGTAACTATATTATGTAGTCTTTGGATTTGGAATTTTATATTTTGTATATTTGAATTTGTTTGCATAGTTTGTTTGTTTCCCCTCTCCTTTTTTTCCTCTCTCTTTTCCCTCTTGTTGTAAGTGAAATAAGGAGTATTATTTAACATGTATAAACTTCTCAGTTTTGTTATAAGTGATGGATATAAATAAAATAATTAATTTCTGTCATAAAAATTCCTAAGAATACAAAGCTATAATTTTAGTTACTTCTATTTTTCCAGAAATTATAATAGTGTTTTATTGCCCTATTACCTCCTATTTTTAGAGGCCAGAATTGAAAAATTCAGTGCTTTCGCTCAGGGTTTTTCCATATGTTTATTAACTTGAGGTAATGTTACTGGAACTGAAAATATACTGAACTTTATAGTAAATAAATACTGGATTAGTACCCTGGTCCTGATAAGATATTTTAGGCATACGTATGCTTTCATATGAAGAGTTGATTTTGTTCTATAGTAATAGATTTTCATATCTAATAAAATAGAATTTATCTGTGTGATGTTCCCCATATATATGCTCAAAGAAAGATTGACTGTGATTGGAACTGTGAACAAAACTATATTTCAAAAAAGTAAAATAAACCAGTAAAGGTACTTCAAATAATATTTGTACAATTTATGTAAGGGATAAAGTCATGTTTTTTACACAACAATTTTGGGCCCTAACAGAAACACTACCTATGAATATGTTTAATTGTTTTCAAATGTGGTGTAGGTAAAAATAAATTTGACACAGTGCTTTTTATCAATATGATTGTGATTTTCCTAAGCTTAATCAGAGAAGTAAAACACTACTCTGAATTCCAATTACTAGCAGCATTGTGCTTCAGTTCTCCTGAGAGACATTTGCTTCTCTTAGCAATTTTTCACTTTAAAGCTTATTACAGATTAATTTTCTT
Source organism: Craseonycteris thonglongyai (assembly GCA_004027555.1). Taxonomy (NCBI): domain Eukaryota; kingdom Metazoa; phylum Chordata; class Mammalia; order Chiroptera; family Craseonycteridae; genus Craseonycteris; species Craseonycteris thonglongyai. Next base: position 17,711 of record PVKE010013690.1, read on the forward strand.
TCTTATGATCCCACCCAGGGAAATTTATGTAATTTCCTTGATTTTGATGGGCTGTAACAATATGAGAATTATTCTGAGGAAGTTAATCCCTGACCCTAGGAGTGAATCACTTGAGACCCAGATATTATGTTTTAAATGGATTCTGAGGTACCTGTTACAACAATAATTCAATAGAAAAGAAAAAGAATTTTAAACAGCCAATAGCTACAGTGTTTTAAGTTATGAACTCCTTACCCACGGTTTATAAAGATTATTCATTCAAAATTGCTATATTAAAAAAGAAAAAAAAGAGGGTTAGAGATAAAGTAAATAAGGAACAAAGGAGAGTGGGCTTCATTACACATTAGAAAATAGATTGTAGGAAATAGTGACAAGAATGTTCTCAGATGAATAAACATAAATCAAATTTCCCTCAGGGTTGTGCCCTTGACCATATAAGTTTGTTCTGTTAGCCTAGGTTGAGTAGAGCAATCTACTCCAAAGTCATATGTTCCTAATTCAATATTTCTAGACATACTGAGTCTTTCAGTTGTCTGTGTCATGACATCAACTTACTCTGGAAGCATTTTCTTCCAAATTGTCCACTACAATATCAACATTTCGGTGTAACTTGTACACTTCATTCAAAAGGTCAATTTCTGACCTATGTTTCATAGAAGAAGATATCACGTAGATAATGAGATAACTATCTCAGATAAACTGATGTGTATTTAAAATGCAAAAATAGAAACAGGGAAATTCCCCAGAAGTGTATGATACAATTGCATATGCTTACATGTAAGATGTTTATGAGTTAGGCTATGATTATGATGAGTGGTAAAACATACTAAAATTAGTGATAGAGATTTTTCTTTGCTATATTTAGGCTTCATCAACAAAGATACTTCAGATATTCTAGGACATGATCTGATATATTGAGATACAAAATAAATTTGATTTCACTAATTGATGTTATTCATAAGACAGCTACACATTTGTGTTACATAAACACAGAGAATGTAATCAATTCTGTCTTTGTGTCATTTCCATCAAAAATATATATTATATTGCATAATATATTAGTGATGGTACATTTTTCAATAGTAGAAAAGGACTAAATCTGCAAATATCACCATGTCATAATAAAAAGAGTTTGCCATATACTGAATACAGACTTCGAATCCACTTTTTTTTTGGGGGGAGGGCAGGCACAATAAAACATACATCATGATGCAATCACTGGCCCTGTTATAATTTTATGAACTGGATCCCATTCACTCTACTTTCCATGAACTACTTAAGGCTATTTAAGTTTATGAAGTAATTTAAAGGCAATAAACCTGTATCTTTCATATAAAAACTCCAGCTGGAAGTAATAGTAGCCAAGTCAATAATTATCTCCTGCCATACTCCAATAATACCAAATTCAAGATGAGAAAAACAAAAACATATTCCTCTATGAGAATAAGCCAAGGTAATCTTGTAGTTTCATTCTCCTCCAACAGTATACACCCAACATAAATTTTCACTGGGCACTCTGCCTGGGCAAAGATATTTGCTTTGGAAGAACCCTTTTAGCTTCTCTGTGAGCTCTTGAATTTAGGTCAATCCATAAATTATTATTCAGTAGTCCAGAATTTACTAGTAATTTGGAGATCAGATGTAACAGTTGGGATCCCAGTCCATGTCCAAGGTTATATATAAACTATGTAAAAGTTGTATGATATTCAAAGATTCAGAGTGGCTCTGTTGAATATGAGAAGTGGAATATGGAAATTAAAAGTACCTGAGAATTAAGTGAGATTGGCTTTGGCTCTTGATCCTTGCAATATATATAAGAAATAAGACACTCAACAATTTTAATCACATTTATTTAAACAAATTTATACAAGGCTCACTACCCTTATACCTAGTGCTAGGTATATGTTGAGTAAATTGTTGTTATTGTTACTATTAATGTTAATATGTGCCTTTTATTTAGGATTTACAATGTACCAAATACTGCAAGGCCTTACAACTACATTATTTCTAATTAACTTTAAGTTGGCAGTTAATTTTATGTGTTAAATTGAACTGGCCGTGAGGTGTCTAGATATTTAGTCAAACATTATTCTGAGTATTACTCTGAAATGTCTAGATAAAATTAATATTCAGGGGAAGCGGGGATGGCTCAGTGGGTTGAGTGCTCACTTTGCAGCACTGGGGACCGGGGGTCGAGTCCCGGCCCCCACCCGTGCGGAACAGTATGCTGAACTGGGGAGTTCCCCCAGTTCAGCTCTCTCTCTGTCTCTGTAGCTCTCTCTCTCTCACTCTCTCTGTCAAAAATAAAAATAAATAAATAAAAATATATTTAAAAAATTAATATTCAAATAGTTACACTGAATAAAGCAGATTGTTCTTCAAAATTTATGGGCCTCAACTAATCAGTTGAAAGCCTTAATAAAGTAAAAAGGCTGCCCCTCTGACAAGAGGAAATTCTTTCCACCTACCTATATTTTAGCTCAGATGTAGTTTTTTTTTCCCTGCCTTCAGACACAAATTAATACAGCAGATCTTAATGGGTCTCAAGTCTGCCAGTTTTCAGATGAGAACTACTACATCATGGGCTCTCCAGGTCTCCAATTTGCCAACTGCAGATTTTAGAATGTGTTAGCCTTTGTAATTTCATAAGTTAATTCCTCATAATTAATTTATTTATATATGTACATATCCTATTGGTTCTGTTTGTATGGAGAACCCTGATTAATATGAGGTCTGACAATTAAGTTCACAAATTGCCATGGTGTACTTATGTTGGCAGCACTGTACAAACAACTCAGTAAGGTTTCATAACCTTGATATATCAGTGTCTCACAGCTGTGTTTCTGTTGACATGTAGCAGTGTCTTGCTGAGTGGCGTTCCTTATTGCTGTGTGTTTTAGTGTGCCATTGTGAGAACATTGGAACTGAAATTAGGTCAATGAACCAACACTAAATTTCTTGTTAATCTTGGCAAGACTGGAAGTGAAATCAGGGAGACGGTAGACCAAGTTTATGGGGATAATGCCATAAAGAAAATAGTAGAGTACAAATGGATTACAGGTAAACATTTTTCTGAGGAGAAAGAAAGTGTCACTGATGAGGAGAGGTGAGAAAGAATGGTCTACCTGTTACGCATTATACTAGTATTGTCAAGCCGAATGTTTGTGGGGTAGTTCATTTGGATTAAATCTTATAGAGATTCAAGTTATTAAATATTAAAAAAAATAATTTACAGATTATCTAGATATCTTAATTCATATTTTCTCAAAAATCCATCATTAAAAATTAGGTTGATGGGAAGCCGGGATGGCTCAGTGGGTTAAGCGCTCACTTTGCAGCGCCAGGGACTGAGGATTGAATCCCGGCCCCGGCCCGTGCGGACCCATATGCTGAAGTGGGGCGCGCCCCCAGTTCAGTTCTCTCTGTGTCTCTGTATCTCTCTCTCTCTCTCTCTCTCTCTCTCTCTCTGTCAAAAACAATAAATTAAAAAAAAAACCACAAAGATATTTAAAAAAAAAAGAAAATAATTAAAAAAATAAAAATTAGGTTGCATTTTCACATTTTCTGGTGACTATAAAGTATTTTAAGATTGTATCTGTTATATAAAACATACTAATGAATAACATAAAGCAAAGCCAACGTGCTTCAAATAAAAATATAAAGAGATAGTTAGATGGATTTCAAGTAACAAAAATAAACAACAACAACAAAAAAACTTTGCAAGACATAAGATAGAAAATCCCTTTACCTCTTTATCAAATCTGTTGTAAACACAGGAACTCTCTATAAAAATAAAGTCTTAATAAAAACAAATAGAATCATGTATCATCTCCATAAAACAGATTAGTGACATGAATTAAATGCACAAGATTTAGAGGTGGTATGAAGAAATTGATTGCTATAATTTTATATTGGTCAGAAATAAATGTTAGCAGAAGGTGGTATCTAAGCCTTGTTCGAAAAAATAAAAAGAGCCAAAAGCCAACAATTACAAATCCATTCTCCATCATACCAGCTATATGGTTTGGCTGGTTATTTATTCTTTATGAATTTTTAGCAACAACATTCTCTAGACAAATAGAAATATTAAAACACGCTTTACAAAGCTATTAAAGGGATAAATGAGATACTTTGGAAAATATAACTGTGTTGAGCACATATAGATTTGCAAAAAGTAGTGAAAATTAAAGCCAGATTTTCTTATAAAAATAGATCAACTAGGATATAGTGCATGTGTTCAAGGATTGACATCCTTAAAATAAATTTTACTCATAATTTGTCGTATGTTTTACAAATAGGAACAATTGAAATGGGAAGGTATTTTATGTTGTTTATTTGCCAAATATTTACTGAATGCATACCATATGCTAGGCAATATTCTAGGCATTTGGAATATATCCATGAATAAAACAGAAAAGATATCTTTTCCTCTGGTGGGATATAAACAATAATGTCAGCAATAAAAACTTTAATAAACCAAGAAAAGGAAGGACAGGGTAAGTGGAATGCTCAGAGTCATGGTTTCATGGGACTATATAGCTAAAACAGGTGCGTTGTTTTTACCACTTTCTACCACCTTCCAGATAAATTTGTGCTTTACTCTGTGTTCTATAAGGCTTATTTTCACATGTGGCATTATCACCCAGATTTCCTTTCTAATTGCTTTGTGAATGGGTTCAATCAAGAGGAGTTAGTGATAAGAAATCAGAAAAGAAAAAATGAGAGTAATTCTTCATGCCTTTCTTCTAGCACCAGAACTTTTGTTTTAGAAATTAATACCTATTTCTTTTATCATATATATCAAGGGAAGAACAATGACCATAACCCTCCTGCAGCTTCAGGTTAAGTGAGCACAAAACACTTATTTTCTCACCTTTTCTCTTTGTTCTCTTCAATATTAGGACCTACTTATTGCTCTGCCATATTTGTGATATTAAAACATTATGAACCTTATTCAGTTTCAAATATCTACTCTGCAAAAATAAACAAATCTACCTCATGGTGGTTTTTATTTACATTTCTCTGATTAGAGATGTTGAATATCTTTTTATGTACCAATTTGTTGTTCATATATCTTCAGAGAAATGTCTAAAGTCTTTTGCTACATTTTAATTGAATTTATTTTCTGCTATTGACCTGCAGGAGTTTCCATAGAAGTTTCTGTAAATATTTTACACTTTAAAATTTAAAAGACTAGATCTCATGCTAAATGTTCTTACCAGTTAACACACACACAAACCACACAAACACACACATACCACATCACACATATACACACATATACACACACATACACACCACACAAAGAACGAGACACTTAGAGAAAATGAGTCATTTATTGCCTTATTTGTTGTGATGGTATCACAAGTGAATGCATATGTCAAAATTCAAATTGCATATATTAAATATGTGCAACTTTTTGTACATTAAGTACACCTCTGTAAAGTTGAAAAATACATTATTTTAAATGCCTCCCTTCTCTAAAATCATATGTGTGTGTATGTGTATATATATATATATATATTTGTACATTCACAGGCAGCAACCAACATAGGGTAGCTTTGTATCTCCTACCAGGTAGACAGAGGATTGTCACAGGAAATTACTGACCTTGGTTAACACAGGAGCTCTTTCCAAGAAGCCCTAGAACCAACACAGAAAAAGTTGGCTACAGATCACAGCAGAGTATTATCCCAATAGCCACACAAGTGTCACACCTAAAGGGTGATCTCAATAGGCACATAAGCCCTATTGGGGAAAATTTATTTCAATGAGGTCAGCCCCTACACAACAGTTCACAAGTTGTGTAGCTAATACTCATAGCTAGTCATTCTGAGAGTCAATCCCAACCACTTATGTGTCAACAGTAATCAAAGCTCAACTGCAACGGTATGGCACACACAACTCTTGAAGCACTAGGCACAGATAACCAAGGAGACTGAGCCACTGGGACATATAAGACACCTATGACATAGAGCCAGTGGTGAAGATGAAGAGACATAAGAGATATAACAATAAATAGAAATAAATGAAAACAAAGAAGCAGCCTCAATAAGGAAAAAAGAAACATATCTCAAATTAGAGAACAGTTAGAAACTCCAGAATAATAAATAAATGAAATTGAGGCATATAGCCTACTAGAGACAAAGTGCAAAACACTGGTTACAAGGATGCTCAAATAACTTAATGAGAATTTCACCAGAGATATAAGCGCACGCACACACACACACACACACACACACACACACACACACACACTGATATAGAATCCATAGAAAAGAACTAGTCAGAAATGAAGAACACAATAAGAGAAATAAAAAAATATACTAGATGGAATCAACAAGAGATTAGATGAAGCATGGGATTGATCCAGCAATTTTGGGAGAAAATGCAGCAGAAAACACTCCGTTGTCAGAAATATATAGTTTTAAAATAAAGATAGTTTAAGGAACCTCTGGGACAACTTCAAGTGGAACATTTGCATCATAGAAGTAGCAGAAGAAGAAAGAAAGCAAAGTATTGAGAACTTATTTGAAGAAATAGTGATTGAAAAATTTCCCAAACTGGTGAAAACTAAATGCATACAAGTCTAGAAAGCACAGAGAGTCCCAAATAAGATGAACCCAAAGAAGTACACACTAAGAAAAATCCTAATTATAAGCCATAAGTTAAAGACAGAGAGGAAATCTTAAAAGTGGGAAGAGAAAAGCATCTAGTAACCGATAAGGGAGCTCCCATAAGATTGCCAGATGATTCCTCAACAGAAACTTTGTAGGCCAGAGGAGATTGGCATGAAATATTTGAAGTGACAAAAAGAAAAGACCAAAACCAAGGCTACTCTACCTAGCTAGACTATCATGTAGAATTGAAGTAGAGTATTAGAGCTTCCCAAAGAAGAAAAAAGCTAAAGGAATTCATCACCACAGAATCAGCATTACAAGAAATGTTAAGAAAATTTCTTTAAGAAAAACAAGGGAGACAAAATATATATTAATAATACAATGGCAATACCTATATACTTTTCAACAATCACATTAAATCCAAATTATTCAAATTCTCCAATAAAAAGACATAGGGTAGATAAACGTATAAGCAAACAAAATCCATGTATATGCTGTTTATAAGAGACTTAATCTCAGTTTGAAAGAAACACATAGGCTTAAAGTAAAGAAGTAAAAGAAATTCATGCAAATAAAAAGAAATAGGCTGGGGTAATAATACTTACACAAAATGAACTTTAAAACAAAGACTATAATAAGAGACAAAGAAGAACATTACATAATAATTAAGGAATCAAACTAACAAGAGAATATAATACATCCAACACAGGAGCACCTAAATATATTATATAAAGTAAAAATTGACAGTGATAAAGGGAGCAAGTGATAGTAACACACTCACAATAGAGGACTTTAACATCCCATTACCACCAATGGATGGACCTTCCAGAGAGAAAATAAAAGAAACAGCAGTCTTAAATGACACACTAGAACTTATAAATTTAATTAATATTTTCAGAGCATTTTACCCATAAAACAGTAGGATATAGATTCTTTCCAAGTGCACATAAACCATTTTCCTAGATAGAGTACATATTAGGCCTCAAAACATGTCTCAATAAATTCAAAAAGATTGAAGTCATAAAAAACCCGAGAAACACACAAACACATGGAGGCTAAATAACATGCTACTAAACAATGAATGGGTTTACAGTAAGGTTAAAGAAAATCAAAAGGCACTTTGAGGTAAGTGAAAATGAAAACACAATGATCCCAAAATTATGAGACAGAGCAAAAGCAGTCTTACAATAAACAAACAAAAACAAGTTTGTAACAGCACAGACCTACCAAAAGAAAGAAAGAAAATCTCAAGTTGTCCATCTAAACTTACATCTTAAGAAACTAGAAAAAGAATAGTAAAAAAGCCCAAATTGAGTACCAGGAAGAAAGTAATTAAGATCAGAGCAGAAATAAAATAAGTTCTAAAAACATAGTGAAAAGATCTATGAAACCAAGAGCTGGCTCCCTTAAAAAAAAAAAAAAAAAATCATAAACCTTTAGTCAGACTCATCAAGAAAAAAAAAGTAAAAAATAAAATCAGACATGAAAAATAAGTGAAAACTAACAACACAGAAATACAAAGGATTATAATAAAATGCTGCAAGCAACTCTATGCCAACAAATCGAACAATTTAGAGGAAATGAATAAATTCACAGAAACACAAAATCTTCCAAGACTAAAATCTTCCAAGACTAAATCAAGCAGACACAGAAAATGTGAACTAATTTGATTCAAAGAAATAAAAGTCTTTCAACAAACTAAAGTCCTGGACTGAATGACTTCACAGGTGAATTTTACCAAGCATTCAAAGAAAAATTAATCATTATTCTTCTCAAACTATTCCAAAAATTTCAAGAGGAGTGAAAGTTCCCAAGCTCATTCTATGAGGTCACCATTACCTTAATTCCAAAACCAGACAAAACTATTACAAAATAAAAGAAAAAGAAAATTATAGGCCTATATCATTGGTGAACATATACCCCAAAATCCTCAACATAATATTGCCAAATCAAATTTAACAATACATTATAAAATATCAGACAACACAATCAAGTGATACCCGTTCTTGGGCTGTGAGACAGGTTCAATATATGTAAATCAATTAACGTGAGACACTGCATAAAAAAATGAAAGATAAAACTTATGTGCTCATATAAATAAATGCAGAGAAAGACTTTGACAAAATTCAGCACCCATTTATAATAAAAACTCTCAGCAACTAAGAGTACAGAAAACACATCTCAATGTAATAAAGGCCACAGGTGGCAAACCTACAGCTAATATCACACTCAACAGGGAAAAGCTAAACAGAATTTTTTTTTTTTCCTTTGGATGAAAAACAAGACAAGAATGTAACTTTCACCATTTTTATTTAACATAATTTTGAAAGTCTTAGCCACAGTACTCAGACCAAAAGCAAACAAATACATACATACATACATACATACATACATACATACATAAATGGCATTCTAATCAGAAAGGAAGAAGTAAAACTGTCATTTTAGTAGATGACACAATACTACCTCAAGAACCCTAAAGATTCCACTAAAGAACTACTAGAACTGATAAATAAATTCAGGAAAGTAGCAGAATACACAATTAGCATACAGAAATGGGTGCATTTTTATACACCAACAACAAACTAGCTATTGTCTCAGTGGGTTGAGTAATTGCTTTGCAGCCCCAGGGACTGGGGATGGCCTCAGGGCCCTGGCCCACACAGACCTGTGTACTGAGCTGGGGTGTGCTTCACATGTGGGAGGCCCCTAATTTAGTTCTTACTCCTCGGTTTGGCCCCTGGTTTGAGGGGGCATGCCTCCCATGCGGGAAGCCCCCAGTCCAGTTCCAGCCCTGCACAGCCCCTGCCCACCTGTGTGGAATGAGGCCATGTAAAAAACTGATGACGTACTACTATGGAGACTGCTCTGGGCCCTATTCCTTTTTTCTGTCTCTCTCTGTCTCTGTCTCTCTCTGTCTCTGTCAAAAATAATAAAATAAATCTTTTTGAAAAAAGAAAATAATATTATTTATAATTATGTAAAAATAAACTAATAATAAATTTAATAAAGTAGGTAAAAGATCTGTACTCATTAAATTGTAAAACATTGAAGATCCAAATAAATGAAAACATATGCCATGCTCATGGATAGGAAAAATGAACATCCTTAAAACATGTATATTACCCAAATCAATCTAAAGATTCAATGCAACCCCTCTCAAAATACCAGTGACGCTTTTCACAAAACTAGAATATATAATACTAAAATTTATTTGGAACCATGAAAGACCTGAAATAGTCACAGAAATCTTAAGAAAGAAGAACAAAATCAGGGGTATAACAATACCTGATATCAAAATATACTACAAGGACATAGTAATCCAAGTAGCATGACATTTGCATCAAAACAGACACATAAGTAAATAGAACATAATAAAGAGCCCAGAAATAAATCCATACCTATATTATCAGTTAATCTGTCACAAAGAAGGAGAAAATATACAATGGGTCAAGACCATCTGTTTAATAATTTGTTTTGGGAAAACTGGATATAAACATGCAATAATTGAAACTAGATCAATGTTTTACACCACATACAAGAACAAACTCAAAATGGCTTAAAGGCTTTAATATAAGACCAAAAAAATAAAACTCCTGGAAGAAAATATCGGCAATAAACTTTCTGACATTGTTCTTACTACTAATTTTTACATTATGTTGTCTTGGGCAAGGAAAAAAAAAGGGAAAATAAATGGAACTACATCAAAATAAAAATTTTTTGTACAGAACAAGAAACCACCATCCAAACAAAAAGTCTTCTGAATTTGAGAGCATATTCACCAATAATACATTCAATAAGAAGTTAATAACCAACATTTAATAATAACTCCTGAAACTCAACATAAAAAAAAACTAACAATCTAATTAAAAACTGAGGAAACAACCAGAATAAACATTTCTCCAAAGAGGACATACACATGACCAATAGACTTACAAAAGGATGCTCAACATCACTAGTCATCAGAGAAATGCAAATAAAAACCACAGAGAGAAATCACTGCTCAACTATCAGAATGGTTATCATTAATAAATCAACAAACAGCAAATGTTGGCAAGGAAGTGGAGAAAAGGAAATATTGGTGTGATGTCAGTGGGATTTCAAGTTGGTGTAACCATTATGAAAAACAGTATGGTGGTTCCTCAAATAATAAAAGTAGAACTACCTTATGACCCGTCAATTTTACTGTACTTTTGGGTATTTATTCAAAGAAATTCAAAACACAAATTTGAAAAGATATGTGATCCTCTGTGTTTATTGAAGCACTCTTAACAGTAGCCAAGGAACGGAGAAAAACTACATGCGCATCAATAGATGAATGGATAAAAAAATGATATATATTTTTAATGGAATATTCCTTAGCCACAAAAAATGAAATCTTATCATTTGCTACAATGTAAATGGACCTAGAGGGAAATATACTAAGTGAAATAAATCAGACAGAGAAAGAGAAATACCTTGGGGTCTCACATGTGGAACCTAAGGTACAAAATAGACAAAAACAAAACAGAAACAGACCCATAGATACAGAGAACAAACTGATGGTTTCCAGATAGGATGAAAGTTGGACATCTGGGTTAAAAATGTTTAGGTCTTCTGCCCAATTTTGACCTGGATTGCTTGTTTTTTTGTTTGTTTTTTGTTTTTCTGTTTTTGTTATTGTTGAGTTGTACAAGTTCTTTATATATTTTAGATATTAGCCCCTTATGAGAGGCATTATTTGCAAATATTTTCTCCCAATTGATTGTTTGTCTCTTTGCTTTCTTGATGTGCAGAAGCATTCTTAGTTTGATAAATTCCCATTAATTTATTTTTGCTTTTACTTCTTTTGCCTTTGAGATCAGGTTCATAAAGTCATCCCTGAACCCCAGGTCTGTAAGTTTAGTACTAATGTTCTCTCTATTCAATTGTTTTGGGTCTTATTTGAAGGTCTTTAATCCATTTTGAATTAATTTTGGTATTAGTGACAGATAGAAGTTCAGATTCATTCTTTTACACGTGGTTTTCCAATTTTCCCAGCACCATTTGCTGAAGAGGATTTGTTTTCCTCACTGTATATTTTTTGCTCCTTTGTGGCAAATAATTTGTCCATATATGTGGGTTTATTTCTAGGTTTTTAATTCTGTTTCATTGGTCTATGTAAATGTTTTTCAGCCAATACCAAGCTGTTTTAACGATCAAAGCTTTGTAGTACAGATTAAAGTCAGGCAGTGAGATGCCCCCAGCTTTATTCCTTTTTCTTAGGATAGCTTTGGCAATCTGGGTTCTTTTTCAGTTTCATGTGAATTTGATAATTTTTAAATCTATTTCTTGAAAGAATGTCTGTGGGATTTTGATGAGGATAGCAGTGAATCTGTACACCACCCATGAAGACAAATGGCCAACAGACATATGAAAAGACATTCAACTTCACTAGCTGTTAGGGAAATGCAAGTCAAAATGACAAGGAGATACCACCTCACACCTTGTAGAATGGCTATAATCAACAAAACAAGAAACAAGTTCTGGAGAGGCTGTGGAGGAAAAGGAAAGCTCATACAGTACTGGTGGAAATACAAATTGGTACAACTGCTTTGGAAGACGGTATGAAAATTCCACAGAAAATTGAGAGTGGAGCTACCCTATGACCCAGCAATCCCCTTTCTGGGTCTCTACCCCCAAACTTGAAAACTTTAGTCTGTAAAAACATATGTACCCCGATGTTCATTGCAGCACTGTTTACGGTGGCCGAGACATGGAAAGAGCCAAAGTGCCCCTTGATACATGACTGAATAAAAAATCTGTGGTACATATGTACAATGGAATATCATTCGGCTAAAAAAAAAAAAAAAAGATGAAATTCTGCTATTTGCAACAATATAGATGGAACTTGAGATCATCATGCTAAGTGAAATAAGCCAGACAGAAAAAGCTAAGAACCACAAGGCTTCACTCATATGTGGAATATAAAACTGAAAGCAACAAAGAAAGAAAATATCATTGACACAGTCAATTGTTCAGTATTTACCTGAGGATAAGGGGCAGAGGGGTAGGAGAAGAGGGAGGGTGAGATATATATATGGTGATGGAAATAGTTGTATAGCTGGAACCTCTATAATTTTTACTAAGCAATGTAACCCTAATAAATTTAACAATTAGAAAATGTTCAAATTGTTAGTTACAAAATAATCATGGGCATGTAAAGTACAGCATGGAAAATACAGTCAATAATATTATCACTACTATGTATAGTGCCAGGTGGGTAGTAGTATCAAATTTATCAAAATAAAATAAGCCTGAATATTTATCACAGATTATTTTTTAGATTAACTATTTCAAGTAATTTTGTTGGTATTTCTTTTTTCACTGAAATGAACATAAAATGATCTCCTTTTTTAGTATAAATTTTTAAGTCTCAGATCACAAATAAGGTTGAGCATCTATTCAAAATTTTTGACCATTATGTAACCATCTTTTTTTCTGACATTTCTATTCATGAATTTTATTCATTTTTATTAGGTTACTTATTCTTTCCATATAGTTTCTATAGGAGTTATTTATACATCTCAGTAATACTTTATTAGTTATGTGTTTCAGATATCTTCCATAAGTTTGTAGTCTGTTTTGCAGATACTTTACACTGCTTCTGAGGAACAAGTATTGCTAACATGAAATTTTAAATGTCATTATTTTGAATTCAGTTCTTGTGTTCTCTTTCAGAAACAGTTTTTAACTTTCTGTACAATATGCATTCATTCACATTCCTAAGTATCTTAAAAGTGTGTGTATGTATGTATGTATATATATATATATATATATATATATATATATATATATATATATATATATATATATATATATATATATATACACACACACACACACACACACATTTAGGTATTCCGTTTAGTCAATTTTTGTGTATACAATAAAATAATGACCCAATTTTGTTTTTTGTTCTATAAGTATATGGATGATTATGTCTTATTTACTCATTTGTTGAATCATTCTTTCTGAACCCAAAGCTCTGCAATGTGAAATCTATCACTATCCTTGGTCTATATATACCTCAGCTCTGCTTTGGTTCCTCTTTTGTATTTCATTGTACTGCTACTCCTCATTAAAAAAAAAAAAAGAAAAAAATGAGAATATCTTATTTATAATGCCTCAGTGTTTTATAATGAGTAGAATAATTTCACTCTTCATATTCCTCTTATGTCAAAAGTAAAGTTAGCTTTTCTTAGCTTTTAGTCTTTGATGTATATTTAAAAATCAACAATTTCATTGAATTACATTGAGTTTATAAAAAAAAAATTAGTGGCAAAATCTCATACTAGAGAAAAGATTGTATGAAAGCATTTTTCTGATCATTTATATTTACATATTTTCTAGTACTAGGCTGTTCTTCAATAAAATCACTAGGTCAGAGTATAGTAGTATACTATTCAGTAACTGCTGCATTTGAATTGATGTATTTTTTAAAATTTTTGCATCTATATTTATGAGAAAAATATACTTCTAGTTGCCTTTTTTTATCATAGCTTTTGTATTTTTTCTTTTTCTTTTTTTTTTTTTTTTCTCCTTTTTTTGGTAGCTGGAATCATGGAACAAGTTGGAAAGATTTGCTGTTTCTGTTCTCTGGAAGGGTTTGAAAAATATTTCAAAGATGTATTATTTGAAAGTCACCTTTAGTTTACAAGGCCTGATAATTAAGTTCACAAAATTATCCTAGAAAAACTGCTACATACCTCCCTGCTGAATATCACTATGGTCAACATCAGAGTACTCCCCTTGGGAAGCTGTACTCTGACACAAGCATCTAGTACATCCTTCAATGCAATTTTGGAATCTTTTTTCTGGAACAGCCATCAGAGCTATCACCATATTAATATTTCATGTCCTGAATGCCATCAACATGTCTCATTTCCAATATTTTCTTTATCTTTAGGTAAAGTAAAAAGTCTTTGGGAGCCAGATCTGGTGCATAGGAAAGGTGTTCTAATATGGTTATTTGTTTATGGGTTAAAACCTCTCTAACAGACAATGTGGTATGAATTAGTACACTGTTGGGATGCAATACTTGTGAGTTTTTGGTGAAAATTTTAGGTTATTTTTGTCTAACATTTCCACACAGCCTTTTTAGTTATGTTGAAATAGTCAACTTGGTTGACTGTTCATTCAAATGGTACAAATTCATAATGAACAAACCCTTTGATATCTAAAAAGGTTAGCAACATTGTTTTGACTCTTGATTTGGACCGATGAAACATTTTTGATTATGGAGAACTGGCTGACTTCTATTGTGTACTTTGATGCTTTGTTTCAGGATTGTATTGCTACATCCATACTTCATCACCAGTGATAACATGGCCCAAATCGTCACGTTGCCTCTCCAAAAGTTCTTGGCAAACTTCAATTGTTCTTTACTTTTATTCATCAGTGAGCTACTTCTGGACCATTTTTTTTGTTGTTGTTGTTTTTGTACATACCTTTCTTATGCCAAGATTTTCAGTGAAGATTTTATTGTTTCTCTATTAATGTTGGCTTGGTCTACTATGCTTCTCACAGTGAGCAGATAATTTTGATGCACAATTCAACTTTTTTTTAAAAATTCTTTCAGTTCTGCTCATTACTGGCTGCCCCAACCCCTCTTCTTCAGTGGCACTTTCTCTTCCCTCAGGAAAACATTTAATCCATTTGTACAGTGCCATTTTCTTCATGGCATTATCCCAATCATCTTGGACTAATATGTTCCTGATTATACTTCCATTCTTGCCAAGTTTAACAAGAAATTTAATGTTTGTTTATTGCTCTAATTCAAGCTTTGGCGTTCTTATGACAGAACAAACAATGTATAACAACAATAATGAACACCACTCAGTAAACCACTACCACGGGTTGATACAAACATAGCTATGAGACTGACACACCAGAGTTATGCTGAGTTGTTTGAACAGTTCTGCCAATATAAGCGTACAGTGACAAGTTCACAAACCTAAATGTTGGACCTTGTATTTCATAGAAAAAAAAGTTTACAGACTTTTTTATTCATAACTTTCATTTTTCTTTTTTAAAAAGAAAAATGCAGTATAAACTCTTTCAACAATTTTAATCAGAAAAAATTTTTTTTATGTCAAACAATTTAGCTCTCTAGTGTAACATCAGGTGAAATTTCCTCTGTTTTAGTTGTATCAAATCTATCAAAAAAAATAAGCCTGAGTATTCATTGTAAATTATTTTTGAGATTAAATATTTTATTTAGAATGTTATTGCAAAAGAACATAATGTCTGGCTTGAAATTACATATAAATAGATTAAATTATTTAGAGTTGATACTCAGAATTTCCTTTGAGTAATGACTTACACTTTTACTTTTATACAATATGTTCTTAATAATCTTTTAGGGAGTTCTTTGATATAATGAACAAAATGCAAAATTATTCCTCAGTTTGTTCAGATTATTTTATATATTAGATATGGGCTGAAGAAACCAATGAGCTTTCAATATAAAAATAACAAAAATATGCCATTATTTCTTACAATTCTTAGATTAGATTATAATCAATGACCTATTATTTGTTACAAAATAATAAAGTTTGTTGTTTAGTTAAATAATTTCTAAGTTTGTGAATGTATTTTATTTATAAAAAATTGAGACAGAATTGCAACGATGCCATTAAAAATATGTTGAATTGATTCATTATATGAATTTGACTTCAAATGCAAGGAAAATAAAAGCAAATATAGATAGATGACACTATATCAAACTAAAAATCCTCTGCACAGCAAAAGAAACCATGGACAAAGCCAAGAGGCAACCAACTGAATGGGGGAAAGTATTTGAAAAAAACACCTCTGGTAAGGGGCTAATATCCAAAATATATAAAGAACTCTTACAGCTCAACAACAAAGAAGCAACAATCCAATTAAAAAATTGACAGAGGACATGAACAGACACTTCTCCCAAGGACACATACAAATGGCCAGTAGCGATATAAAAAAAATGCTCAACTTCACTAGCTATTAGGGAAATACAAATCAAAACAAAAATAAGATACCTCCTCACATTGTTAGAATAGCAATTATCAACAAGACAACTTATAATAAGTGTTGGAAAGGCTGTGGAGAAACAGAAAACTTCATACCGTGCTGGTGAAATTGTAAATTGGTACAAGCACTGCAGAAAACCACTATAGAGGTTCCTCAAAAAATTAAGAATAGAATTTCCATAAGACCCAGCAATTCCTCTATTGGCTATCTACCTAGAAAATCTGAAAACCTTTAACCAATTCCTATATTGACTATCTACCTAGAAAATCTGAAAACCTTTAACCATAAAGATAAATGTGCAGCATTACTCATGGTGGTCAAGACATGGAAACAATAAAAGTGTCCTTCATAGAAGATAGGATAAAGATGTGATATATATATATATATATATTACTGAGCTATAAGAAAAGATGAAGTACTGTCATTTGTAACAACATGGATGGATCTTGAGAATATCATGCTAAGCAAAATAAGTCAGGCAGAAAATGTCAAAAACCATATTACTTAATTAATATGTGGCAATTGAAAATGAAAGCAACAAACAAACTAGACTAACAAAGAAACAAAAACTCAGAGATGCAGAAAATGATTTAGTGGTTACCAGTGGGCAAGCGGGGAGAAAGTTGGTGGAAGAGGAGAAAGGGGGTCAAATATATGGTGATGGAAGGAGAACTGACTCTTGGTGGTGAACACACAGTGCAATAGATACATGATATATGATAGAAATGTACACTCGAAACCTGTATAATTTTACTAATCAATGCCACCCCAATAAATAATAAAAAATATTGTTATCATAAAGTATAATTAATGTATTTTCATTTTCATTTCGGCATCCAAGAAAACATTGTAAAACTCATAATTTAAAGAGATGCTGGAATAGCTCAGTATTTGAGCACTTGCCTTACAATCCTAAGGTTTGGGGTTCAGTTCCCAGCCCCAGCCCATACAAACCCATATGCTGAACTGTGGCACGACTGGTAACCACCAGGATAGGTGTGTGGCAAAAGTTCTCGCCTCTCATGTGGGAGACCCCCGTGCTGGTTCTTGCCTTACACAGCTCCATATCCACCTGTGTGGAATGAAACCATATCAGAACTAATGATGTACAACTATGGAGGCTGCTATGCACCCCGCCGCAACATTCACTTTTATCTTTCATTTTCTCTCAAAATAATAAAAAATAAATCTTAAAAAAAACAAAAGCCCTCATAATTTAAAAGCCTTTTAGGGAATGCCAGGATGGCTTAGTGGGTTAATCGCTTACTTTGCAACCCTGGGGTCCAAGGAGTGAATCCCAGGCCCAGGCTGTGTGGACCCATATGCTAAATTGGGGTGTGGCCCAAGTTTGGTTCTTGCCAGGGCAAGCTTCTCTTATAAGAGACCTCCAGTGCTGCCCCTAGCTCATGGGAGTTTGCCTCCATGCAGAGGGCTCCCCACCTGGTTCCTGCTCTGTGCGGCTCCTGCCCACCTGTGTAGAATGAAACTATGTCAAAAACTGATGACGTACAGCTATGGAGACTTCTCTGGGCCCTTCCCCTTCTCTCTGTCTCTCTCTGTCAAAAACAAACAAACAAACAAACAAACAACAACAAAAAAATGTTTAAAAGCCTTTTAATAGATTGTTCCTACAGAAAGAATGAGGAGAAAAATAGAGTTGAATTAATTCACTGAAAATCTGATGGGAACATTAAAATATCTGATGAGAACCTCTCTCAAACTAATGAGCTGTTATACAATGAGATAGCGGTATAAAATTGTTCAATATTAACATAAAAAAGTTGAAGGA
>PVKE010013691.1:0-15299 GCA_004027555.1 Craseonycteris thonglongyai
CACTTATCAAGTAAATAGATAGGTAAGAAAAGCAATTTAATTTAAAACAAAGAAAAGGTACTTACATTTTAAACAGAAGAAAAACTGAAACTCAACGTGGTCACCGAGGATAAATAATATTGATTGATAATAATACTGTTAATACAAAAGAAAAGAAGCTACCGTATGACACTACCAAATATTCAAGCTAACTGACTGTTCTTCGATGAGTCGAGTTGTAACTGTTGCGTTCACGCGTTGCGTCCGGTGACAAGTGTAACACATAAGTCAAAATGTATTGTCTGGGTGGGCCGAGATCACAGTGTCAGGCTGTCAGAATTCTAGGAATTTATGACCTTGGCAAATTCCCAGAATGCATTAAACTATTGCTAGAAAGTTTTGTCTTCTACAATCGCTTCAAAGTCCATGGTACACGGAATTCCACCCCAGACATTGCGAGCGATCGACGATTGACCAAAATTGGCCTCGCGATCGACCAGTCGACTGCGATAGACTTGTTGGCCACCCCTGCTCTATAGGATAGGTGTTAACCAGTTCAGACTACGGATGGGGAAAAGAGGTCAAGTCGGTACTGTTGGGAGAGGCTAGTGGGGGTGGCGAACCTGTGGCACACGTGCCCAAAATGGCACGCGGAGCAATTATTTCAGCACGCGAAGCTGTGAATACCATTTAAAAAATTATTGTTTATGCTCTTATAGACATAAAAATAATCAATACCTCTATCTCACTCGACGGGTTGGCACACGAGTCGAGCGAGTATACTCTTATTTCACAAACTTTGGCACTCAATCACCAAAAGGTTCGCCACCCCTGGGCTAGGCAATTTGGTTATAGCACCACCAACTGGAGCAGGTAGGCAGCTAGGGAAATGCCTGCCTTGGACAGGAACCCAGGGTCCCTCCGCTGTGTTCGGTTCCCAGGACCACCCCAGATATTCCTCTCCTGGCTGCACAGTCTTCCGCTTATCATGTGGCAGGTCAGGTAGCTGTGGTGAGGCTGGGGACAGGGTGTAGGGCCAGCCCCACCCCTCCCCAACCTTGCTAACAGGATGCAGCAGTACAGGGTGCCCTGCCAGTGAGCCTGCCAGACCAAGAAGAGCTGCGACTTGTCCAGCCCCACAAGGCTGCCACACCAGGAACAGGCCGAGAGGAGCGAGCCTGGAAGGCCCCATTATTGGGGTGGGAGGAAGTAGAGCAAAGTGGGTAATCCATCTTCTGCCATTCCAAGCTACCTCTGGAATCAGACCACCTGGGTTCAGACCAGCCTATCATCTACCAGCTGTGTGACTTTGGGCCTCAGTTTTTTCATCTGACATGGGAAAACCTACTTCACAGAGCCTCAGGTTAGAATCCCATGAGATGATGCAGTAGAGCTGTCTGCTTGGTGTCCGGTAAGAACCTAACTAGGAGTAGCTGATTTCTCCTCATTCACTGACTCTTCCCTTCCATGCCCAGCTTCCCCCCTCCCACCCCTCCCAGGTTGTGCTTCAGAAACACTGGGCTCTGAATGGGGACCCATTACTCAAACCATAGCAGGTCTAAGGCTTGAAAGCCTGGCTCCCAGCCCCCAGCTTCTTCCCATCTCAGTGCCTTTGGAGACATCCCTTGGCTGGCCTCAGGTTTAGATGGGGATGGGAGAATGGCCAGCGTCACCCAGCAGGGGCCAACCTAGGTCCTGCTGGAGTGCCCACAGCCTTTTACAGGCTGGCCAGATGCTGTTCTGGGCTCCCTGATCCCCAATGATCCCCCAGGAGCAGCCACGCTCTGTCCCTGATGGGCATCCGTCAGCCTGGGGAGAGCAGCCTGGCGCTCCCCACTGCCCTAGTCTGCAGACACCTTACCTGCCCTGGCCTGCAGCAACCTGGCATTGACCACCTGGTGCGGCTGCTTTCTCCCGTGGGAGAAAAGAAGAAAGGGGGACAAGGCGCCTGTGGTGACATCTGCACTCAGGACTGCCCCACCGACCGTGCCTTCAGTGATGGACTTCCTGTTCCCCCCACTGCTGTTGTCAACTCCAAAGATTAGGCTTTGGATTTCCCAGGATTTGTTTGTTTCTTGTTCCTTCTGTAGTTCTAGAAACTGAACTGTATCTACAGGGACGGGTGATTCTTGGCCTGGTGATAAGGAAATGGCAGGTCCCAGTCACGTGAAGGTGGGCAGGGAGGTGTAAAGGGTCTAGGCTGGTCTCCAGGTGCAGATGTGGGAGGTCCTGGGTCAAGGCTAGGACACAGCCCCAGACTCACCGCAGGCATGGATAGGATAAAAGAAGATAGCAGAAGCGCCCGCCGGGCCTGCCTGAGGACCCCTGGCCCCTCCTGGGCAGAGGGGATAATGCCAGAGGCCCATCCCACCCCCAGCACCTCCATTGTGGTGGGGCAAAACCTAGATTCACTTTCTATTGCTGTGTATAACTACAAATACAACTTAAAACAACACAAATTTATTTATTTATTAAATTTTTATTTTGACAGAGAAACAGAGACAGAGAGAAGGGGGAGGGCCCAGAGCAGTTTCCATAGTTGTATGTCATCAGTTTTCAACATGGTTTCGTTCCACACAGGTGGGCAGGGGTCTGCACAGGGCGGGAGTTGGGCTGGGAACCAGGCTGGGGGCCTCCTGCATGGGAGGCACACACCCCGCGAGCTGGGGGCAGAACCTGGGGGGCTCCTACATGGGAAGATTGCCCCCGAGAGAACCGAACTGGGGGCCTCCCACATGGAAAGCACACCCCAGTTCAGCATATGCGTCTGCACAGGCCGGGACCCTGGGGCTGCAAGGCAAGCGCTTAACCCGCGGAGCCATCTGGCATCCCGAGACACAAATTTATTAAATCACAGCTCTGTGAGTCAGAAGTCTGGGTGGGCTCAGCTGGGTTCTCTGCCTAGGGTCTTACCAGGTTGAAATCAAGGGCTTAGCCTGTTGGCCTTCATCTGGAGGCTGGGGGAAGAATTCACTTCCATGCTCAGTCAGGTGTTGTCTGGATTGAGTTCCTTTTGGTTGAAACTCTGAGGTTTCCCTTTTCCTGAGGCTGTCTGCAAGGTTTGCCCTCAGCTCCTGGCAGCTGCTGGCAGTTCCTTGCTACGTGGCACCCCACCGCCAATCTTGAAAGCTAGTACTGGAGAATCATCTCCTTGGTGCTGAATCCCTCTACACTTCAAATCTCCCTGACATCCTCCAGAAAAAGGGACACACAGGCCGGACCAGGCACTAGCTTGCTTACCCTTCTCTGGGCGCCCCGGCCTAGCCCTGGTTGCAGCAGAGGAGGGTAAATGAACAGGAAAGGGAAAGCAGAAGTGTGGGACCCTGACACACAAGAGGCTACTAGGAGAGGGTGAGCCCCAAGGAGGAGGCAGGGGACAGACAGATGGATGGCCCCTTAGCTTTATCAGGCCTCTGAGCCTCAAGTCAGAAGTGCAGGGTGGGTGGATGTGCAGGTCCCCAGACAGTCCAGGTAGCTGAGGGACCCCAGCATGTGACTCAGGTCAGTGTTACCACATCAGAGGCTGAGACAAGCCTGAATCCAGGGGCTGTAAATGGCCACATTGGTATAGACTCCTGGACGGTTGGGCCGGGCACAGCCCTTGCCCCAGCTCACCACGCCCACCAGGACCCAGTGCCCAGACTTCAAGCAGGTCAGGGGTCCCCCAGAGTCACCCTGTAGGAGAAAGATGAGTTTAGGTCCCAGCCCACTGGAGACTGCGGCAGTCCTAGGACTCCAGTTCCCCTAGTGGTGCATCTGGGTTGGGGGCCAGGATGCTGAGCCTGGAGTTGGTATCTCCTGGGTCCTGGGTTCTAGGGAGGTAGGGTGCTGAGCACAGGAGCTTGGACTCCAGGGGTTCCAGGCACCTCCACACACCTGGCAGGCATCCTTGTGGCCCCGGACATAACCTGCGCACAGGTTCCCCGGTAGCACTATGTGCTCCGCAAGGGGCACATTGGTGCCGACGTGGTAGAGGCGGTCACAGGTGTGGGAATCCAACAACGGCACCCTTACTCCCTGCAGAGGTCGCCACTCTGGAAGTGGCACTGAGATAAGACAGGGGACTTGTGAGAGATGAGAGAGGGTGTGGTGGTAAGCAGGGGTGGGGTAAGAGAAGCTGCACCTGAGATCTAACCTGCTAGGACTGAGAGGAGGTTTGGGTGCCTGTAGGTCGCAGTGGGTCCCACATAGAGGCAGAGGGAGATTCCCAGTCAGAGGGAGGTGGAGGAGGACCGCCTGGCCCTCCTCCTGTGCCCCCATGCCCCGCCCTCTGCCTCACCTCCTGGGTAGAGGCTGCCCCAGCCAGTGACCCAGCACGGTGTACCGGGTGGCAGGCGGGCTCCGGGCGCGGGCAGGCAGACAGGCTGCACTTGGGAGCTTAGGGGTACTGGGCGACGCAGCTGCAGCAGTGCCAGGTCACCGCGCGCCTTGTCCTCGGAGTAGTCTGGGGGCAGCAGCACCCTCTGCACAGGCACTGAGAGAACATGGGGCGAGGCAGGACCCAGGCGCAGCGCCCCCAGGCGCACGCGGTACTCAGGCTGCAGCGCCTGCCTGAGCGAAGGAGAGGAGCTTTTTACAGCAGCCCCGCCTCTGCCCCCAGCAAGACCTCTACCGCAGTCCCCCTGGAGCTGCACGGTCCTCGTGCCTCCTCCGGGTGGTGCCCCACGTTCCCTGGGCCTTACCCCGCCCCCCCCCCCAACACCGCGGTGCCCTCGTTGCCCGAGCCTGGTAGCTGCCCGCGGACCTCGGGAAACAGTGCGCGGCCGTCAGCACCCACTGCGGGGCAATGAGCGAGCCCCCGCATACGTGCACCCCACGATGCTGGATGCTCCCCTGCCACGGCCACTCTCCAGCACGGGCGTCCTGGCCCCCCACGATCCGACGGGACACACGAGGCTGCCCACAGACTGTGAGAAGAAAGTGTGTCTGCAAGGGTGAGCGGAGGAGTGGGGGCGGGGAAACGGCCACGGAGACAAAGGACCAAGGTCAGAAAGGGGTTGGCTCGGTGTGGAGATGGCTCCTGAGGCTTCCTACCTGCAGACTCCAGTGTCCCAGCAGCTCCTAGAAGAGGAAGCAGAGAAGGGACTGGATTATGGATTTGGTGTCAGATAACGATGAGGAGGGAGGTCAGAGATTAGCAAGGAAGGTAGAACATATTTGTTGCACTGACCTGGTGCCAGACTTTTGTGCAATTGGTTACCTGATTTAACCCTCCCCAGAGCACTGTGAGACGGGACTTATACCCATTATGCAGATGAGCACATCCAGGTCTGGAGAGCCCAAGGTCAGTGACAGAGAAAACTTAAACCCTTGAAGCCAGGATTGAGATGCCCTGGAGTGCTCTAGGGGAACCAGGCCAGAAAGGAGGAGATGGGACATCTCTGGTAGCCAAGGTACCTGTAGTCAGCACCCATAGCTCCTGGGGGCCCCCCACACACATTCACACATGCACACACTCACCCAGCAGCAGGAGCAGGGCCCGGATGCAGGACACCTCCCTCATTCTCTCTGGGCTGGGTAAGGCTGGCACTGCCCCCAGGCTTGGACTCTGGTGGGTGCCTGCCGAGAAAGGAGGGGAAGGGCCTAGCTCAGGGCACTAGTCCCCGAAAGGCCTTTCTGTCTTCCTGCAGCCCCTGTGTGGTCTCATACCTATTCTCATGCCCACCTGCTTCCCTCTGTCAGGCCTCAAGGACCACCCCTGGTCCCCATCCCGTGAGATTTGGACATCCTAGGCTTCCACTGGAACCCTGGAGCCCAGCCCCTTCCCCACCCTCTATTTTCATTGCCCAACAGCTTCCCCCACCAGCCGTGGCAGCCCCTGGACCCTGCTCTCACCCTCACAGCCTGGTGCCCTCCCTGCTGACTGGGTTGGGGGAGGACATTGGGGTTTAAAGGGCCAGGAAGCGACAGGGGCCTGGCCAGGGAGGGGGTAATTAAGGGGCCCAGGGCGGGGCTTGGGCTTCACCTGTCCTACCTCAAACAAAGATGCTTTGAGCAGCGTTTTTAAGGTGGCAGGAAAGGGACACCTGCATTTCTCAAAGAAAAGCCTGGTTTAGGCCAAGGTGCCGAGACCTGGGGGCAGAAGCTCAGGCCAGCTGAGCAAGGGCAGGGGACGGGGAGGAGAGTCCACAGGGAGGGGAGGCTGCCGTCAGGCCAGGAAGCTCTGGAGGATCCCTGGCAGCTCACCTCCGAACCTGACCCTGGCTCTTGACTTCTTGCAGTACTGGTGGCAGTGGCACCCGAGCACTATTGTTCTGTGCAAACATTCCGGCGTGGCTGGCCTCACGGAGCCTGGACCCCAGGCCTGGCCAAGTGTTTTTTGGATGTAGGCCCTTGTGAGCTGGGTGATTCTGGAAGTCCCGTCACCACACTGAGCATCAGTTTCCTCATCATGACAAGGGGGAAGGAACACTCCAGCATCGCAGCGCTGCCCCCAGGGTGTGAAGCCCAAGTGCCGTGCCCTATACATCTGCACTGCCATCAAGGGCTGCTGTCAGGGGCAGGGCAGAAGCCAGGAGCGCCCCTTTTCCAAAACCCCCCACCTGCCTCCACATCCAGGAGCTGTGGGGTGAAGAGTGGGGGAATCTAGACCAACCAGAGCTCCTCACACATCTTGAGCTCACTCACAGCACTTGAGGATCCTGAAAAAAATGCAGATCTGCCTGAGCAGTTCCAAGGTGCCCCTGAGTCTGCTCTGCTGGCCTGTTCCCTCTGCCACGCTGAGGCTGGGGTGTGCGACACCAATGAGGCGTCACACACACTTGATGCTGCCCCCTCCACCAGACCACCTGCGGTACTACAGCAGCTCCTTAGGTGCTGACATCCACTCTGGGGCCTGCACCCGCTGGGAGCATCCATGCCCTCAAGACAACCCTCAGCTCGTGGGGGTCAGGAGAGAAGTTCCCACTCCCAGTGTCCTTGTCCTCCAGGGGCCCGATGCAGGGGTGCGTTCCTCATGGTTTCTCAAAGGCTCCCAGCAAGACTGCGCCTCAGCTGCCCACAACGGTAACCTCCTCGTTCAGGCAAATGGCAATGGGTTCTTCCTTCTCTGACTCGGTTTCCCCACTCCTCACTGGGGTTTCTTTGTATCTCCTTACAAATAAACTACCAGCACTCCAGTCCTGGTCCCAGGTTGGCCTTTGGGGGACTGCAGTAAGACCAGGAGCGCCTGGTATCTGTGTGATGGGGAGACCAGCATGAGAACTGGGGGTGTTCCCTCCACAGTATCCCCACTCCAGTCTTCTTAGCTCCCACGGACCCTAGAGCTACTAATGTCCTTCCATAAATTATCTTTTTTATTTTTTATTAAAGATTTATTTTTATTGTTTTTGGCAGAGAGACACACAGAGAGCAGGGGGAGGGCCCAGGGCAGTCTCCATAGTTGCATGTCATTAGTTTTCAATATCGTTTCACTCCACAGGTGGGCGTGGGTATGTGCAGGGCAGGAACCGGGCAGGAGGCCTCCCACATGGGAGGCATGCCCCCAAGAGCTTGGGGCCTCCTGTATGGGAAGCATGCCTGAAACGGGAGCTGAACCAAACCAGGGGCCTCCCACATGGGAAGCTTGCCCCGGCGAGAAACAAACTGGAGGCACACCCCAGTTCATCACATGGGGCTGCACAGGCTGAGGCCGGGATTCGATCCTCGGACCCTGGGGCTGCAAGCAAGTGCTCAATCCACCAAGCCGTCCTGCATCCCCCATAAGTTATCTTTCTGATTGAACTAATCTGAGAGGGTTCTGCTGTTTGCAGCCCAAACCTGATTAGTGCAGATGGGTGGAGAAAGATTTAGGAGTTAGGGAGTGGTCTTGGGTGGACCCTGCACAGGTGATCATGAGGGTGTCCAGGAAGCCACCTGATTCCACAAAATGCTCTGCAAGGCATCAATTTGAACAGGCACATGTTTATTAGTGAGGGAGACTGAAGGGGACCAGAGCCTGATTCAGTAGGCTGTCCTGAAACTGGGGTGCCCACGGCACTGGGTGCACATGCCCGTGTTGTGGTAACTACTACACCCTTACAGGGTCAGCTGTGCACAGAGCAGCTGCATGAGTGGCACAGCCCAGAGCAGAGGGAGGAGCAGCAGCAGGGGGCAGGAGTCTGGTGTGTGAATGTCACTGTGGGCCATGAGCATCTGGATCCAGCCGAAGTACCTACTGACGTTGGTGTAGACACCGGGCCTGTTGGGCCTACCACAGCCCACTCCCCAGCTCACGAGTCCAATCAAAATCCACAGCCCATTCTCTTCACAGGTCAAGGGTCCGCCTGAGTCACCCTGGAGAGTAGTGTGGGTGAGCCCAGCCTGGGACAGGGCAGGGGGTGCCAGTGGAGAGACTGGGAGAGCAGGAGGGGCTGTGAGCTAGGCAGACTAGGTGCCAATCCTATTCCTCCCCCTGGAAATGACCAAACCTCAGTTTCTGTATAAAGTGGGGCAACAATCTCTGTGCCCTGGGTTTCACATGAGGGTCAATGGAAGTACAATTAATGGGAAGCTTGTTTTACAGGCAGGATAAGCAAGGGCTGCAATGATTTTTTCATGAGTAAACTCTGAGGGTGGGTTGGTAGGGGACATGGCCCAAGGTTGAGAGGGTCAGTGCCCAGTTCTAGCAATGCCCTGGCCGGGGCAGGGACACTCACTCTGCAGGTGTCACGGCTGCCATCCTCAGAGCCAGCACAGATCATGTCCTCCCCAATTCTATAGAAGAAATTGGGCTGTTGGAACAAGTAGTTACATCTGGAGGTGTTTATGATGGAGACCTGCACCTCCTGGAGGATGTGGCGAGACGGCAGCTCTGTACAGGAGTTGAGGGGACAAGAGAAAGACAGCATCCTGAGTCCCTTCTTTGCTATCTGGTTGGGAAGAATGATATAGGCTATGGGGTGGGGATGGGGGTGAGGGGGTCCCTGGGGCACCCACAGTGCTGGAGCCATTGCTCTTTTTTTTTTTTTTGACATAGTCAGAGAGACAGCGACAGAGACAGACAGAGAGAAGGGGGAGGACCCAGAGCAGTCTCCATAATTGTACGTCATCAGTCTTCGATATGGTTTTGTTCCACACAGGTGGGCGGGGGCCGCGTAGGGAAGTAACTGGGCTGGGGGCCTCCCACATGGGAGGCATGCCCCCTCGAGCCAGGGTCTGAACTGGGGGCCTCCCACATGGGAAGCACACCTCAGTTCAGCATATGGGCCCGCACGGGCTGAGGTTGGGATTCGATCCTCTGTCCCTAGAGCTGCAAAGTGAGCGCTTAACCCACTGAGCCGTCCCGGCTTCCCACAATTGCTCTTGATGAGTCCTCTGCGCTAGCCCAGCACCGGGCACATCATGGGTGTGAACAATATCGTGGAAGGACCTGATGGCTGGACAGGCTGTAACAGCTCCTCCCTGAGACTTGGTTTCCCCAGCTATAACATGCAGATGACAGCCCCTGCCCACCCAGCACAGAGAGATCTTAGCACACACAGGGAGGGGCTAACACCGCTGAAATTTGTTATGGTTAGCATACTACAGCTGCAGGATCCAGGCTACAAATTTCCCACATTTGATGAAAGATAGGAATTTATACACTCAAGAGGCTGAACAAACTCCCAGTAGGATAAAACAAAGAGATCCACACTGAAATATATTTCCATCAAAATATCAAAAGACAAAGACAAAGGGAGATTCTTGTGCACAGCAGAGAGAAGCTGCATATCAAGTATAAGGGCTATTCAACAAGATTAACAACTGAATTCTTTTCAAACACCTTGGAGGCCAGGAGGTAATGAATGGAATGACATATACAAAGTGCTGAAAGAATAAAACAGTTAACCAAGAATTCTATATCAGATAAAACTATCCTTCAAAAATTTAAGGAGGGGAAGCCGGGATGGCTCAGTGGGTTAAGTGCTCACTTTGCAGCGCCAGGGACCGGGGATCGAATCCCGGCCCCAGTCTGTGCGGAACCATGTGCTGAACTGGGAGCTCCCCCAGTTCGGTTCTCTCTGTTTCTGTCTCTGTATCTCTCTCTCTCTCTCTCTCTGTCAAAAATAAATAATAAAAAACAAACAACAACAACAACAACAAAAATTGCTTTAAAAAAAAAAAATTTAAGGAGAGAGTAAGATTCCTAGATAGATAAATGCTGAGAGGGTTCATTACAGGTAGACCTGCGAAATGGGAAAGGGATCCTTCAGGCTGAAATGAAAGGACCTATAATAAACTCATAGAAAGAAATAAAGAACACTGGTACAGGTAACGACACAAGTAAATACAAAACCAGTACGAATATAGTTTTGGTTTATAACTTCTTTTTTTTCTTTATATAATTAAAAAGACAAATGTATGAACAATAACCATATATCTTTGCTAATGGTCACACAATATATAAAGATACGAATTGTGACAATAACAACTTAAAGGGGAAGAACAGAGCTGTACAGAAACAGCTTTTGTATACTATTGAAGCAAAGTTGTTATTACTGTAATTCAAGATAGACTATTATAAATTTAAGTTGTTAATTATAATCACCAGGACAGTCACTAAAAAAAAAATAACAAAAAAATATACAGAACAAGAAATGAGGGGAAGCCGGGATGGCTCACCGGGTTAAGCACTCGATTTGCAGCCCCAGGGACTGAGGATTGAATCCCGGCTCCAAGTCTGTGCAGACCCATATGTTGAACTGGGGTGTGCTTCCCATGCGGGAGGCCCCTAGTTTGGTTCTCACCTCCCAGTTTGACCCCTGGCTTGAAGGGGCGTGCCTCCCATGCAGCCCCTAGCCTGGTCCCTGTGAGGTCCCGGCCCACTTGTGTGGAACAAAACCATGTTGAAAACTGACAATGTACAGCTGTGGAGACTGTTCTGGGCCCTCCCCCTTCTCTCTGTTTCTCTGTCAAAAACAAAAATAAATCTTAAAAAAAAAAAAAAAGAAATGAGAAGGGAATCAATACAGCACACTAATAAAAATAAAACACAAAGGGAGGGAATAAGGAACAAAAAAGATGCAAGATATAGATACAGATATACAAAGATATGACAAGATATAAACAGCAAGTCAAATAATTACCTTATTGGTAATTATTTTATGTAAATGGATTAAGCACTCCAATGAAAAGGCAAAGATTGGAAGAATAGATTAAAAACACAGGATCCACGTATATGCTGTCTATGAGATAATCATTTAGATTAAAAGGCACAATAGTGGGGAAGCCCGGATGGCTCAGTGGGTTAAGCGCTCATTTTGCAGCCCTGTGGACCGAGGATCAAATCCCAGCCCCGGCCCTTACGGGCCCATATGCTGAGCTGGGGAGTGCCCCTAGTTCAGTTGTCACTGGGGTGAGACCCCGGCCCAGTTCCTGCCCTGTGCAGCCCCGCCCACCTGTGGAATGAAACTATGTGGAAAAACCAATGATGTGCAACTATGGAGACTGTTCTGGGCCCTCCCCCTTCTCTCTGTCTCTGTCTCTGTATCTCTCTCTCTGTCAAAAATAATAAAAATGAATCTTTTAAAAAAGGCACAATAGGTTGAAAGTGAAAGGCTAGAAAAAAATATTCCATCCATGCAAGGGCTGACAATTAAGTCTGCGAACTTGCCACCGTGTGCTTAGGCAGTACTGTACAAACAACTCGGTAAGGTTTCATAACTTTAGTATATCAGCGTCTCACAGCTGTGTTCGTGTTGACATGTGGTGGTGTCTTGCAGAGTGATGTTCATTGTGTGTTTTTGTGTGCTGTCAGGAGAATGTCGGAGCTTGAATCAGAGCAATGAACAAACATTAAATTTCTTGTTAAACTTAGCAAGAGTGAAAGTGAAATCAGGGACATGTTAGTCCAAGTTGATGGGGATAATGCCATGAAGAAAACGGCAGTATACAAATGGATTAAACATTTTTCTGAGGGGAGAGAAAGCAACGCTGATTAAGAGATCAGGGTGGCCAGTAACAAGCAGAACTGATGAAAACATTGGAAAAATTCATCAAATTGTGTGTCAGTGTTGTTGGCTGACTGTCAGAAGCATAGCAGACCAAGTAAACACTGATAGACAAACAGGAAAATCTTCACTGAAAATCTTGGCATGAGAAAGGTGTGTACAGAAATGGTCCCAAAGGAGTTCACCAATGAACAAAAGGAAAGGGGAGTCAAAGTTTGCTGAGACCCTTTGAAGAGGCAAGATGATGGTTTGGGCCATGTGATCACTGGTATTGAAACACGGGTGTACCAATAGGACCGTGAAACAAAGCATCAAGTGCACAATAGAAGTCAGTCAATGCTCCACCACCAAAAATGTTCTGTCAGTCCAAATCAAGAGTCAAAACAACGTTGCTAACCTTTCTTGATATCAGAGGGATTGTTCATTGTGAATTTGTAACAACTGGACAAACAGTCACATGTGTTGACTATTTGGAAGTGCTGAAAAGGCTGCATGAAAACGTTAGATGAAAATGATCTGAACTTTTTCTCAACAACTCATGGCTCTTGCATCATGACAATGCACCAGCTCACACGGCACTGCCTGTGAGGGAGTTTTTAGCCAGTAAACAAATAACTGTATTGGAACAGCCTCCCTACTTACCTGATCTGGCCCCCAAAGATAGCTTTACCCAAAGATAAAGGAAATATTGAAAGGAAAACATTTTGATGATATTCAGGACATCAAAGGTAATACAATGATGGACAGCTCTGATGGCCATTCCAGAAAGAGTCCCCAAATTACTTTGAAGGGTGGATTAGGCACTGGAGTCGGTGCATAGCTTCCCAAGGGGAATGCTTCGAAGCTGACTGATATTCAGCAATGAGGTATGTAACACTTACTAGGATGAGTTCACAAACTTTAAAAAATATTTTTTTCGGGAAAGCCAGGATGGCTCAGCGGGTTAAGCGCTCGCTTTGAAGCCCCGAGGACCAAGGATCAAATCCCGGCTCCGGCCCAGGCGGACCCACATGCTGAACTGGGGAGTTCCCACAGTTCAGTTCTCTCTCTGTCTCTGTATCTCTCTCTCTTTCTGTCAAAAAAAATAAATAAATAAAAAAAATAAAAAAAATAAAAATATTTTTTTCTTGACAGAGAGAGAGAGAGAGAGAGAGAGAGAGAGAGAGAGAGAGAGAGAGAGAAAGCAAGAAGGGGGAGGACCCAGAGCAGCCTCCATAGTTGTATGTCATCAATTTTTGATATAGATT
This sequence comes from Craseonycteris thonglongyai, assembly GCA_004027555.1. Taxonomy (NCBI): domain Eukaryota; kingdom Metazoa; phylum Chordata; class Mammalia; order Chiroptera; family Craseonycteridae; genus Craseonycteris; species Craseonycteris thonglongyai. The sequence continues at coordinate 13,136 of PVKE010013691.1, forward strand.
TACTCCACAGATGGGTGCGGGGCCCAGCAGGGCAGGAACTGGGCAGGAGGCCTCCTGCATGGGAAGCAGGCCTGGGGTGGGAGCCAAATTGAGGGCCTCCCACATGGGTAGCTCACCCCAGCTAGAACCGAACTGGGGGCACACTCCAGCTCAGCATATGGATCCACATGGGCCAGGGCCGGGAAATGATCCTCCGAGCCTGGGGCTGCAAATCGAGCGCTCAACCCGCTGAGCCATCCAGGCTTCCCCTGAGTTTGCAAAGTTAATTGTCACACCTTGTGTACAAAAATCCACTCAAATGGGTCAGACATAAATATAATTGCTAAAACAATAAAACTCTTTAAGAAAGCACAGGGGTAAATCTTCATGACATTGAATTTGGCAATGGTTTCTTAGAATGACATCAAAAGGATAAGCAACAAAAGAAAAATATGTAATTTGGACTTTATTAAATTAAAAAAAATTTGTGCATCTATTGACTATCAATAAAGTGAAAAGAATGGAAGAAAATGTTTCCAAATCACATTTCTGGTATATATTCTAGTATCCAGAGTATATAAAGAAACATTACAATTCAACAACAAAGACAACTCAATTTAAAAACAGGTAAAGGATTTGAATATACATTTCTTCGAGGACATACAAATGGCCAACATGCACAAGGAAAGATGCTCAACATGACTAGTCATTATAGAAATACAAATCAAAACCACAAGATGCCATTTCACACCCATTAGGATGTCCAAAATAAAAAATAGTAAGTGTTGAAGAGAATGGCAAGAAATTACAACCCTCATTCATTGTTAATGGAAATATAAAATGGTGTAACTGCTGTGGAATATTGTGGGTTCCTCAACAAGTTAAACATAGAATTGCCATGTGATCCAATAACTGAACTCCTTAATATATACACAGAATTGGGGAAGCCGGGATAGCTCAGTGGGTTTTAAGCGCTCACTTTGCAGCCCCGGGGACCGAGGATCGAGTCCTGGCCCCGGCCCATGCGGACCCATATACTGAACTGGGGAGTGCCCCCAGTTTGGTTCTCACTGGGGTGAGACCCTGGCCCAGTTCCTGCCCTGTGCAGCCCCGCACCCACCTATGGAATGAAACTACATGGAAAAACCAATGATGTAAAACTGTGGAGACTGCTCTGGGCCCTCCCTTTTCTCTCTGTCTCTGTATCTCTCTCTGTCAAAAACAATAAAAAATAAATCTTAAAAAATATATATATATATATATATATATGTGTGTGTGTGTGTATATATATATATATATATATATATATATATATACACACACACACACACACACACACACACAGAATTGAAATGAGGTGTTCAGACAATAATTTGTATACTCATGTTCATAGCAGCTCCATTTACAATACCCAAAAGAAAGAAACAAGACAAATGTCCAGCAATGGATGAACGGTTAAACAAATATGGTCTATCCACACAATGGAATATTATTCAGCTACAAAAAGGAACGAAGTATTGACATAGGCTACAATGTACATAAACTTTGAAAACATTATCTTTAGTGAAAGAAGCCAGACACAGAAGGTCACATGTTATATGACTGAATTTCTATGAAATATCCAGAATAGGTAAATCTATAGAGGTCAAAAGTTTGTTAGTGGTTACTAAGGGCTGGAATGAGTGGGTAATGGGAAGTGACTGCTTAATGGGATTTCTCTTTGGAGTGATGAAAATGTTTTGGAACTTGATAGAACCAATGGTTATACGATTGTGAATGTACTACATACCACTGACTTGTATACTCTAAGATGATTAATTTGATGTTATATGAATTAAACAAAAAAAAATTTTTTAATCCCCCACAAAAAGAAAAGGATGAAGTACAGACACACTACAACATGGATGAAACTTGAAATTATTATACTGATTGAGAGGAACCAGGCACACACTGTATGCTTGCATTCATATGAAGTGTCCAGATAGGTAAGTTCATAGAGACAGAAAGCAGATTAGAAGTTGTCAGGAGCTATAGCCTTAGGTCAAAGGGAAGTTGGGAGTCATGGCTAATAAGCATGGGATATCATTTTGAGATGATGAAAATGTTTTGTAATTAGATGGTGGTGATGGTGCACAACTCTGTGAATATACTAAAAACCACTGAGTTGTATATACTTTATTTTATT
>PVKE010013691.1:15399-26152 GCA_004027555.1 Craseonycteris thonglongyai
TAGAGAGTAATTATTTTATCTTCAGTGCATATTTATTTCTATTTTACTTTTGACAGATAGAGAGAGAGACAGAGACAGAGACAGCTAGAGAACCGAACTGTGGGAACTCCCCAGTTCAGCATGTGGGTCCGCCTGGGCCGGAGCCGGGATTCGATCCTCGGTCCTCGTGGCCTCAAAGCGAGCGCTCAACCCGCTGAGCTGTCCCGGCTTTCCCTGTATATACTTTAAAACAGTGAATTTTATAGCTTGTGAATTAAATCTCAATTTAAAAAAACATGCCTAAGGCCTTTCTGAAAAATTCACCTTCAGAACTCCCAGGCCCTTGCAGGTTGGGGAATGCAGTCTGGGGGAAGCCCCCTTCCTCTTAGTGCTGGCTCTGGCTCACAGTCTCTGAGTGGGAGAGGGAACTGAGAGTCCTGCCCTCTCAGCAGGGCAGCAGGTGGGAAAGACCCTGAGCAGGCCCACACAGAGGCTCAGCTGTGCACAGACGAAGAGGGGGCTCCTGAGACTGGGAAAGGAAGATAGTGCCTCCCTCTTTCCTACCCACCTGTCCCCAGCCTCACCCTTATTCTCGTGGGTGTGACCCCAGCCAGTGACCCAGCAGTTAGTCTGGTTCTGGAACTTGGAAGATGAGGCCAGGACACAGATGGGCTGAATGTACTTATTATAAGTGACAGAGGAGAAGAGCCTCAGCAGGGCAATGTCATTGAGTAAAGACCCCCTGAAATGGGGGTATATGATAATGTCCTGCACCCGGTAACGATGGTAGAAGGCCCGCAAGTTCCAGAAAGATGGCCTGGAAGACTGCTCTCCAACCTGGACCATCCACTTGGAAGGATCCCTGTGCCTGGCAGGAAGGAGAGAGCAGTTAGGGGTCCTTAGGGGAAGGCGGGGGCCACCCTCTGAGGGGGAGACGGCCCACGATACTGCTACAGCTCATGCAGAACACCCTAAGTTCTTACAGGACAAGCATCCACTGCGGAAATGGTGAGAGCCCAGAAAGGCTGAAACCAGCCTAGAACCTGTGCATTTGGGAGGTGGGGATGGGGCAAGAGGGTGCCTCCCCCTGTGGTCTGATCTGACCAGTCACTCAACCTGCCTGTCACCTCCCAGGGCTGTCACTGTCCTAAATAAAGAATGAACAGATGCACAAGTGTTAAAGTGGGACACTCAGCAGGGTGGAGTCAAAGCAGCTTCAGGGGCCAGTCACACAAGCCAGGCTCTGTGCCCAGCACTCAGCCCCCTCAGCTCACTCCTCCCACTTGTGGTACACCTCCGCTGGGAGGTGGGGTAAGGAAGGTGAAAGCTGGTGGAGAGAAGAGAACAGGAAAGAAAAAAAGGACAAGGCACAAATGTGTGTGGGAATGTTCTGGAAGACCTAGAAAAAAACGAACAGGGTTCCCTGCAGGGGCACCAGGAACTCGTGTGGGTGTGACCAGCTGCAGTGGGCCCTGGACTCAAGGAGAACACAAGGGTCACATCTGTGTACGATGTGCGCAGTGCACACCCAGGACCCTAGGTCAGGCCCCCTCAGCCCCCAGACTCACTTTTCGAAGCAGTGCGCGGCAGAGAGCACCCAGCGCGGGTTGAGCAGGCTCCCTCCGCAGGTGTGGCCTTTTGGAAGGCGCAGGCTGACCTGCCAGGGCCAGCGCCCCCGAAGGGAGTCTTTGCCACCCACAATGAGCGGGTGGATGTTCGGGTGGCCACAGGGCCCTGGGACGGACACACGGACACGCGGCTGAGCTGCAGGAGAAAGGTCCACCTACCCGCCATCGCCTTACCAGGGAGGGCCAAGGGAAGGGACTTCCTGGGAAACGTGCGAGTCCTGGGGTCATGCCCTCCAGGGAGGAGAGGATCATGGGAACCCTCCCTAGTGGGCTGCGGGCGCCCACCCCTCCCCCCGGGGCCCATCAGTTACATGCGAGCAACGATGAGTTCTCAAAACCTGGGGCGAAAGAGATGAAAACATGAGGCACCCTTTGTGCTCTGGCCCACGTGCCCTGCGCAGGGACGCGCATGTCCTGGGCCCCTTACCTGGAAACAGCAGATCCTGCTCCTGAAACTCTGGGGAGGGGAAAAGGTGAGCTCTCCTTGGTCCCCATGTGCCCCCTCCCATCCCCATCACGCCTAGGTCACCCTGTATCTGTAGTTTGACTTGTATCAACAGCTGGGCCAGGAGCAGCACCCTGACCTGAGCCCCCATGGCCTCCTCTCCCGCCGCGTGACACCCCCTCTGCTTCCGCCTGCGCCAGGGCCCGGCTGGAGCGCCCCCTTGGGGAGAGGGATAGATGGGAACCTCTTGGTCACCACCTTCATCCTGCTCAACCTCTCTGGGTCCAAGGGCTTTTGGGAACATCAGACCTCTTAGCGTCCCAGCTTTGAGCTTCTCCTGGGGCTGGGTCCTCAACATACCCCTTGATATGGCCCAGGAACCAGTGCACCCAAATAATCCTTTTCTTGTCTGCAACCCTAGGATTCCAGCTACCCCCTTGCTGCACCCTTTTCCTCCTTCCTTCTTCCAGGAAGGAACAAGAACCTGGACGCCAGCCAGGACTCCCATAAAAGTTATCATTGAATGCCCATTGGGGCTAGCACTGTGTCACCTCTGTTAAAAATGTTGATCTTTTATAGAACCCACAAAATAAAAGCTGGCCTGATTTTGACCTCCTACTGGGCTCTTAGCCTTCCTGTCTACCTGCTGTCCTGCAACAGTTCCCACCTAACTGTAGAGACTATAGGCAGCTTTCCTTTTGTGAGCATTGTTGCAGAGCACCAAAGTCAACAAGCTGTGATAGATTCAATCATAGATGTGAATGGACAACAAGCAGGGTCTACAGGACCACCCTCAGAGTCAATGATTCACTAGAAGGATTCCCAGAACGCAGAAAAACTGTTATACTCATGGTCATGGTTCATTACGGTGAATGGACACACATAAGTGCAAAAAGTGCAGCGGATGGAATCCAGGAGAGACCAAGTGCAATCTTCCAGCTGTCCTTTCTCAGTAGCATTAGATGGAGAGTGCTGAGTTCTCCCAGCAATGACATGTGACAGCACATGTGATGTATTGCCAACCAGGTAGCTCACCTGAACCTTGGTGTCTGAAGTTTTTATTGGGCTTTCATCACCTAGGCATGGAGTACCTATGTGACTGACCTTAATTCTCATACTCCAGCTCCTCCAGAGGTCCAACTGATGCCCCACCATAAGTCACATTATTGGCATCAAGTATCTGGAGTGGCACAAGGCTCTAGGTCTATAAAAACACTCTTTTTAGGCAGGACAGTCCAAGGGTTCAAGGATCATTTCCTAGGAGCTGGTCAAGGGCCAGTCCTTTGGACTGTGCAGGGTTTGACCATACTAGGCCTGTTCAGTTAACCTTTTACTGCACAGCAAGCAAGATGAACAAATGTTCAAGGAAAATGTACATAAGCACCAAAACGATCTATTTGAATAAACTGAACTGACTCCAGAGAAAACAGATAATACAGGGACCATCAGACAACTTGGAAAACTCTAACTGGTATCCTCAGAAAGCTTCAAAAAGTGTTTGTAAGCATTTAATAGGAATTATATTAAAAAAGAACAATCAGAACAAGAAAGAATTTGTTTGGAAATTTAAAATGTTGCTGAAGTAAGACATTTTTGCCAAAGGGCTGAATAATAAAATGGACATTGTTAAAGAATGAATTGAGGAGGGCCTGGATGGCTCAGCGAGTTAAGTGCTTGCTTTGCAGCCCCAGGGATGCAGCCCCAGGGACCAAGGATCGAATCCCAGCCCCCGCCCATTTGGACTCATATGCTGAATTGGAGTGTGCTTCCCATGTGGGAGTCCCCAAGTTTGGTTCTCTCCCCCCACCCTTGTTGGGCCCCTCGCTCGAGGGGGTGTGCCTCCCATGCAGGAGGTCTTCAGCCCAATTCCCACCATGCGCAGTCCCCACCCACCTGTGTGGAATGAAACCATGTAAAAAACTGATGACATGCAACTATGGAGACAGCTCTGGGCTCTCCTTCTCTTTGTCTCTCTCTGTCTCTGTCAAAAACAATAAATAAATCTTAAAAAAAAAAAGAATGAATTGGCAAACTTGAAGATAAAGTAGAGAAATATGTTCAGAACTTAGAGCAAAAATTTAAAAAGGGCAGATTTCATAAGAGAAAAATATAAAGACATGGAGAGATCTAAAGATAGGTTCTACATGGATGATTGTTTAAGCTGAGTGATAGATGTAGGGTTGTTTTATATTCATTGGTATTTGTAAGTACGAGGGTTGTCCAGGAAAAATCCAGCTGTAAATGCCTCTATCTTTCTTTCTTTCTTTTCTTTCTTTCTCTCTCTCTCTCTCTCCCTCCCTCTCACCCTCCCTCCCTCCCTCCCTTCCTTCTTTCATTCATTCTTTTTTAAGATTTCTCTTACTGTTTGAGAGAAGGTGAGACAGAGAGAGAGAATGAGGGAGGGCCCAGAGCAGTCTCCATAGTTGCACAAAATTGGTTGTTGCAAGGCTTCATTCCAGACAGGTGGATATCGGGTCACACAGGGTGGTAATGGGTGTGGGAACTGAACTGGGAGCTCCTGCGTGGGAGGCAAGAACCCTCACCTCTGAACCATCTCAGCACTTACCAGTTGTGCCACAGTTCAGCATATGGAGTTGCACGGGCTGGGCCCAGGAATTGAACCCTGGACCTTGCAATTGTCAGGCAAACGCTCAACCGCTGAGCTATCCCTGCATCCCAAATGCCTCTATTTTTCATATTACATGGCTGGATACTTTCTGGACAGGCCTTGTTTTTTAAATTTTTCGTAATAAAGTATTTTAAGTAAAATAAAATGGGTTGAGAAAAGACACAGACCAGGGGAAGCCGGAATGGCTCAGTGGGTTAGGCGCTCACTTTGAAACCCCAGGGACCGAGGATTGAATCCCGGACCCGGCCCATGCGGACCCACATGCTGAACTGGGGAGTGTCCCCAGTTCAGTTCTCACCGGGGTGAGACCCCGGCCCAGTTCCTGCCCTGTGCAGCCCCGCCCACCTGTGGAATGAAACTATGTGGAAAAACCAATGATGTGCAACTATGGAGACTGTTCTGGGCCCTCCCCCTTCCCTCTGTCTCTGTATCTCTCTCTGTCAAAAACAATAAAAATAAATCTTAAAAAAAAACCAGACAGACCAGGCCAGGCTCTAGAATCCCCATCATCAGACTTGGTGTTGATTCCATATGTCCCAGGTATCATTCTACAGCCATGTAAAGTGTCCTAGATTGTGTAAATCTGAAGACAAAGAAGTATCTCCTCCACTTTGTATATTCGTAATGTAACATCAGCAGAAACAACGAATGTACTGAACATACATGGGAAAAGCATTTCTGAGTCAAATGCTTTGCTGAGTGTCCTGGTCCATTTGGGCTTCTGTAAAGAAATACCACAACATGGGTAGCTTATCAACTGCAAGCTTTTATTTCTCACAGTTCCTGGGTTAGAAGTCTGAGATTAAGATACAAGTGTTAGGTTTTGGCCAACGAAGAAGTCACATAAGATTAAAATTAGTCAAGAGATAAATTTAATGGCATGTTTGAGAGGCAGATCAGGCAAGTGTACCAGAACCTCCTTGAGTAGATGGAAAATTGCGTATTTATTAAGCAACCTAAACAAGGGCGGTCTGAGGTAGACAAAGGTGGCTTAAGTCCAGCGGTTTAGCAGGGGGAGGATTTCGGTGGTTGTCCTTGGGCTTCCCATATCTTGCTCCCATGGTTCGCTGCACTCGTTAGGTCTCGCCCACAACTTTCCATCATGCAAGGGCCTTGTCATTCATCATGTACTTATGGCCTTGGAAAATGAGGGTATCAATGACAGATAGGCAGTGAAACAAAACAAGAAAATAATTGGCCTCTCTTTTTTATTTATAGTTCCTTCCATCCTTCCTTCCTTCCTTTCTCTCTCTCTCTCTCTCTCTCTCTCTCTCTGTCTCTCTCTCTCTTTTTTTTCTTATCTAACAACCAGCAGATTCATATTTTGGTGAGGGCGCTCTTCTTGGTTCATAGCTGTTTTCTCACAGTGCCCTCATATGGAGGAAGGGGTCTCTTTTATACAGGCACTCATTCTGTTCATGAGGGCTCTGTTCTCATGACCTAATCACCTCCCAGAGGCCCCTGAACATCATCACCCTGGGGGCTAGGATTTCAACATATGAATGGGGGCGCAAGGGGTGGAATAGGGGACACAAATATGCAGACCATAGTACTTGGGCTATGGATAGTTTACCTCCTCAGTATCAAACTCAGCAGCTGAGCACAAAAAAGGTTATTGAATGGGTGTGAGTTCTAAGGAACACTCATTGACAATGATGGTGATGGTAAGAACTGTTGTGATGTCTTTAAATCAGATTTACTGTGAAATGCACTGGCTCTTACGGTACATAATTCTGATAATCTAGGAGTTCTCAAACACAATCTCAAGCAGGCAGGATGTGCCTTTATACCTATAATTATCAGTAAAGTATAAAAAAACATTTTGCTGTCACAAAAATTGATAATACTGCTAGTGGAATTATCTTACTATTTTACAAGTGTTCCAGCAAGTATATTCCAATAAGGGCAAGTAAGTTAAGAAATTTGGGGAAGCCAGGATGGCTCAGCAGGTTAAGGTTTGCTTTGCAGCCCCAGGGATTGAGGATCAAATCCTGGCCCCAACCCATGAGGACCCATATGCTGAACTGGGGTGTGCATCCCATGTGGGAGGCCCCCAGCCCAATTCCCTCCCTGCGTGACCCCCGCATGGAATGAAACCATGTCAAAAACTGATGATGTACAACTATGGAGACAGCTCTGGGTCCTCGCCCTTCTTTCTCTGTCTCTGTCAAAAACAAAATAAATCTTAAAAAAAATAAAAAGAAATAAAAAGAAATTTAATATTTTGTAATTTCTGCCCGAGTGTCTTCATTTTGTCTTGATTTAAAATATATATTGGTGAAGAGATTGCAAACAATATGAAAGTGGCTGTGGACTATCACATATCAGACAATTTCATGTAAAATAGAACCCAAGGTTAACTCAATGAACTACAGGGATATTTTACATTGCTAAAAGTTACAAGCCACCGAAAAGATGTAAGAAGCACAAGACTTTAAGCCCTGCTCAACAGAGCTTTGAAATACATAAAGCAAAAAAATGTTCTAAATCAGAGGTTCCTAACCTTTTTCCACTTGTGTACCCCTTTTAAACCTATTTCTATAAACTGTACCCCTTGGTTTTAAAACAGCTGTTTTTAAATACTAACACTTTTGTTCGGTGCTTACCTTAATGTCAAATAGTGGAAATGGGGTAATAAGTTAGGAAAGGAAAATTACTACACTAAAAGTACAGACCACAGATTTAAAATGGTACAGTATTCACAGCACAGTTAAACATGGATAATGATCTAGTATTTAACCAACTTTTATTAATAATAGTATGTATTTGTGTTATCTAAAAAGTCTATAGTAATTGTTATGCAGATCACTAGCCAACAGAAACATTGTTAGTGAGATTGTTGAGCTTGCTTTGATTTGGGCTGAAATCAAGCATTTGGGGCTGCTGAGACCCTCTGTGCTGCCAAGGAGTAATGACCCACCCCTTCGAGGGGCAGCTGCCTGGAGGTTAGGCTGATGAGGTGGGGCATTGGAAGGAGGGGTACTTTACTTTGGAGAAGTGGAAACTACTTAGAAATCAGGACAAGTCTCCCACGTCCCTTTCAGGCCCATACAACCTCTGCAAGGCCCCTGGCCCAGAGTCACAGCTGCAGGCCAGGGCAGGGATGGTGCACAGCAAGGTGCCGGCTATCTGTGGTCAGAGGAGGATATCAGGGGGGTGTCATCTTCTCAGGCTGAGAATCCTGCTTCTTCACCAGCTGCTGCTCCACCTCCTTGAGTAATGAGTCCCGTCCCAGGACCCAGGCATCCTGGCCCCAGCTCCGGCTCTTGAGAGCCCCAGGTTGAAAATGAATGAAAGGGGGAAGAGTGGGCTGTGCCCCAGAGTCCACAGGTCTACTCCCCTCCCAGGGGTACTGGGGACTGCACTCAGGATGCTGAGTAGATTTATCTGGCTTGGCCACCTGTAGGGCTTTGGGCAAATCATTCAACCATCCGAGTCTGCTGCTGTGGGATGGGGACTGTAATAGCTCCTGGAAAACCAGGCAAGAGGTATATGGCATGGTTGGCAGAGCGCCAGCACACAGTATACCGAGGAGGTTGGTGTTGTGATGCCAAGGCCAGGGCAGAGGAGGCAAAGCACAAGAATCTTGCCAAGGAGGTGGAAGAGGCCGGGGTCCCTGTTCCTAGGAGTGGGATAAGGGCCCAAGGCCTGAGGACATGGAGTGGAAGTGTCAGCCCCGCGCAAAGGTGAGCCCGGAAACTTTGTCTGGAGCTACAATTAGCTTCCTCTTCCTGAGTGTGTCTGAGGACTCTGACCCCAACCACCAACCCAGAGTGGCTGCCGGAAGGCTCCATGGAGCTGGCTCTAACCGCCATCCTGCTCTCCCTTCTCCTGAAAGCCCTTCAGGGAAGCCCCCCAGCTCTGTCATTCAACTTCTCCCCAACAGGTGTCACAGCGATAAACCTGAACTCAGGTAGGACAAATATCAGGGTGGGGGTGAGAGGTCTTGCAAGAGAGAGAGCCTGTGTTTTGGAGGGCAGGTAAGGAGTGGTGTGTGATCCTAGCCCCGCCCCTTGTACTTGGGCATGTCCTCTAAGGAACCCAGACTTTGGGGGCCAGCATCCAGCTGCTTCGTGGCTGCGATCAAAACCCTACTGCCAGACCGTTTGGTGTTGCATTCACTGAGCTGCATTCAGACCCTCCCCAGGAGCCCCAGCTCAGCAGCTCTAACCTTCCCTCACCACAGTAAGCTTGGCTAAGCAACCCAGGCCCCAACTCCCACCTCCTCCAACTCAACTACTTTGCACCCCAGCCCCCACCCCCCAAGGTCATTAAGTCCTCCCATAAGGAGAGGGTTCTGCATCACAGGGGACAAGATGCCAGCCCAGAAGGGGCAGATGTGAATGCGGGTGGGTCTGCAGGGTGAGGGGCGCACAGAGGGACCTTGTGTAAACTAGCCCACTGCCTCACCCTGCAGTGTGTGGACGCCCACATGCGACAGGCCGCATTGTGTCGGGGCAGGATGCCCAGCCGGGCCAGTGGCCGTGGCAGGTCAGCCTAAGAGAGTATGGGCAGCACGTGTGTGGGGGCTCGCTGATCACAGAGGACTGGGTGCTGACTGCAGCCCACTGCTTTGACCGGTGAGGAACCTGCCCTTCCCCTTTCCCTCACCCCACCTTTCCCCACGTGAACAGGAGTTTTCTGCCCACTTGAGCAGGAGACAGACTGGAGATGTGTCCTAAGATCTCATGTACCCACTCAGGATGCCCCTAATCTCTGGGTTGGGCACTGGGGAGAGAGTATGGGAGGAGATAGACCCAGCACTGGCCTTCCCATGGTCCACCTCCTAAGAAATTATTTCCCAGACACTAAAAGGTCCCATGTCAGGATGTTCCTTGAGAACTCAAGGCCTCAACTCCACTGCTCACTGGCTGGGCAGCCCTTAGACTGGTGACTTTACCTCCCGCCAAACAGGGAGAATTGGGCATCTTGTAGGGTTGCTTGTGGATTCAACAGGGTGTTTGTCATTGCTGGCATGTGCTCAGCTCCCCCCAAAATCCATTTGTAATGTTAGAACCCTAAATCAAGCTTGTCTTTAGCCCACACCCATGGGACTTGGGCACAACCTCACAAGCCCTTTGACTTCTGGCCCTAGGAACCAGCTGCTGTCTGCCTACTCTGTGATGCTGGGCACCATCTCCTCCTACCCCCAGGCCAGCGAGCCCCAGGAGCTCCGAGCTGTGGCCCAGTTAATCACCCACCCAAGCTACATGGAGACGCACGACAGCGGGGACATCGCCTTAGTGCAGCTGGCTTCCCCTGTCACCTTCAGTGACCTCATCCTTCCAGTCTGCCTCCCCAAGTCCAGGGACCCACTGGGTCATGGCACCTGGTGCTGGGTTACCGGCTGGGGGAACATTGGCACGAATCTACGTAAGAATGTCCAGAGTTGGTGGTGGGGCAGGTTGGGATGGGGATGACTAATTGGGGTGGGTCCTGATACCCTCCCTAGAGCCAGCTGTACTTACCAGCATCCTCACTCAGTCCGGACATGGTACCTGCACACAGTGGTACAGCCCTAGCAGGTGTGACACTGAAATACTGACATGCCAATGCAGAAGCAGCCCGCCACCCCGGATCCCACCTTGGGCTCCCCAATCTATTCTCCCCGTAACTTAAAAATTAGTACTGGGCCTAGTAGTAGGCTCTAGAATGCTGGCCCAACCTGGGCCCAGATTATTCTGAAAGGCTAGCACCTGTGCTATGTATGCATTTACAAAAATCACTTGTCACCGGTCCCCACAGGGCTGTGTCAGAGCCTGACTGGCAGGCCTCATCCTGGCCAGGTGACCTCTACCAGCCTTGCCAGGCTATGGGTTTCCTCCTCTCTGGCAAGTGGAGATCTCAACAGTGTCAACCTCAGGCAGTTGATGTGAGGGCTACACGAAATTATGCGTTTCAGGCTCTTCCAGCAGGGCCAGGCAGGAGTGAGTTCTCAGTATGTATCAGCAACTATCATTGTCATTGTCGTCATCATCATCATCACCATGATGTCTGTGGTATCACCTCAGATTAGTGTCCTGGGGCTGCCATAAGAAAGGACCACAAACTGGGTGGCTTAAAACCACAGGA
>PVKE010013691.1:26252-36364 GCA_004027555.1 Craseonycteris thonglongyai
ACCGAGGATCGAATCCCGGCTCCGGCCCAGGCAGGACCCACGTGCTGAACTGGGGAGTTCCCACAGTTCGGTTCTCTAACTGTCTCTGTCTCTGTCTCTCTCTCTATCTGTCAAAAAGTAAAATAGAAATAAATATGCACTGAAGACAAAAAGATAATTTCTCTCTATAAATGTGAAAAAGATAAAAAAAAAAAAAAAGATTTATTTAAAAAAAAAAACAAAAAAACAAACCACAGGAATTCATTGTCTCCCAGTTCTGGAGGCCAGAAACCTGCAATCAAGGTGTTTTGGGTTTCCCTCCCTCCAGAGGCTCTAAGGGAGGCTGCTTTCTGCTTCTTCCAGCTTCTGGTGGCTGCATCATTTTGCTCTCTCCCTTTATCTCCCCATGTCTTCTCCGTTTCTGTCTGTTCGAAGGACACTCGCACCCTAATCTAGTCCAACCTCATTCTAATTACTTCTGCAAAGCTCCTATTTCCAAATAAAGTCACAATCTGAGGTTCCAGATGGAATGAAGTTTTGAGGGGCACTATTCAGCTCCCTTGGACCTAACCCTTGGAAAGCCAAGAAGAGTAGGATCATTTGGTGGAAGTGACTTGACCACAGTCCATGGCCAGAGACAGACCCTGAAACTGAGTCTCAGCTCTTGCCAGGTTCCTCACTGTGTGTCCATTCCACCCCCACCCCTGCTCAGGCACTGGGAAGAAGGCTGAAGGGCCGGCCACGCCTCTGTACATATCCCACCCCCTGGGGGTGGAGGAAAACAGGTCTTTCTGGCATTTTGAATTTCAAACACAGGCTCACTTTGCCACCCTGGCATGGTGGGGTTTCCTAAGTGTAATGCAGGTCCCTGTTCCTCCGGGAGCAGAGGAGCAGCATGCAGAACCGACTTCTATCATCAGTCCATCACAATGTGGGCAACCCAGCTGAGACCAGGAGGCCACTGTGTCCCCTCTGAGCCCAGCTCTCTGCTCCCCACCCCAGCGCTTCCTCCACCCTTCACCCTGAGGGAGCTAGAGCTGCCCCTCATTGACACGCAGACCTGTGACGCCTACTACCACGAGAATTCCGTCATCCCCAGTCAGGAGCCCATCATCCTGGAGGACATGCTGTGTGCTGGCTTCGAGATTGGCCAGAAGGACGCCTGTGGGGTGAGCAAGCACCCCCAGAGGGGCCAGATAAGGGAAATATATATATATTTTAATACAAGGGTCAATTCAAAGAGAAAAAGAAAAGTTTCTGAACCCCGTCTCCCTTTCAAATATTGTATAAATATTGTCAAAGCATGGAACACCTGCAAATGTGCTTAAGCTAACTGTGGCATATTCCTTTCCCTAAAGCTTTTCCTTTGGGGCCAGAAATTTCCTTGGTCTTTCCAAAAAATAACACTTGGAAGCTCTGAACAAGTTTTCCTAAGGAGCATGTCCCTTCTGAGCTAGGTTGGTTTTGTCTTTCCTTGTCTGCTCTTATAAGCAAAACTCACTAAAGTGAGTTTTGCTTATAAGAATATATATATATATATATATATATATATATTTTTTTTTTTTTAAATCTCAATCATGAAGCAAACAGCACTATTAGCAACACAAAAGTGCTTCTCAAAGCTCCTACTCTGAACAACAGTTTTATTTTGATAATAGAGCATTCCCATCCCATGGTTTGTCCTACCTGCTAGGTATTTCATACATAATTCCCAGACCAGCCAACCCTGCTGCCTTCCACAAACATCCAAGGCCTCCCTGATAATCTGTTCACTAGACCTGGCCAGCAGTGCTGAAGGGAGGTCGGTGAGACTGAAGTGGGGGGCTGTGACCCTCAATTTCCTCTGTGTAAGGAGGACAGCTAGCCCTGAGCAGCCAGCCGTCCAGTCCTCCACTTCTGGACTTCTTCTTTCTCCCCAGGGTGACTCCGGAGGCCCCCTGGTCTGTGACATTGATGGCATCTGGACCCAGGCAGGAGTCGTGAGCTGGGGGGTTGACTGTGGCCTCCCCAAGAGACCAGGAGTTTACAGCAATGTCAGCTTCTATACCACGTGGATTCTCAGCACAGTCCAGAGCTCAGCCCCAGATGACAGAAGCTTCTCCCCAAGCCTTGCTGGGATCTTTTTTTCTACCTTATTGTTGCTTCTAGGACAGGGCAACCCTGTCTCCATGGGGCTTGCCTAACGGCACAGCCCAGCTCCGAGACCTCAGCCCCCACATTTCAAACTCATGCCCTCTTTCATGCTCTCTGCCAGGAATGCAGTAGGGAGCTTCTCATAGAAACCCTCTCCCAAGCCCTCCCCTGAAAACTGCTTTCCACTATCCACCGAATCCTTTGTCCTCCAGAGACCTTCTCCGGCCCCTTCCACTCAGCCCCTCCACTTTAATACCCCCACATCTCTCCCTCTACAGACCTCTCATGTGTCCCCCATACGCCCTAAGCTGCTTTCTTACCCTCCCTGCTAACCTGTGGACCACCGTCCCCCCAACCCCCATAAAGCCTAGTGTTACCTGCTTCTCACCCACCATCCAAGGCTGAGTCCAAGCATGTACCCAGGCTCAGGGATTCCTTTGGGGGTTTCTGGGACTTTTGGAACTGAGATTTCCAGTCCTCGGTGCTGGGCTGGTCCCTTTGCAAGCATGTCTGTCTGAAAGGTAATAAAGACAAGCTGGTGGAGGGCCATTCCTCTTGTGGGTGTTCTCCCCATGCCTTGGGGGTTGGAAGGGTATATGTAAAAGGATCTCCCAGCAGCCCTTCGAGGTGCACATTACTAGTATTGCCACTTTTCAGGCAGGGAAAATGAGGGCTGCAAGCTCCAGGGCTTGCTTGAGCCCACCCTCCCCAGCAGCTCTGTCCCTAGATTCAGTGGGTGACAGAGCAACACATCTGGGAGGTCCTAGGGTCATGGCAGAGCTTGGGGTCAATTCAGGGTCATGGGCAGGCCTATGGGTTAACCTCAAGGTTTCATGGGCAGAACTGGGGGCCCTGGAGTCATTGGCAGGGCTGGGGGGTGAATCCACATTACCCTGGGCATGAATGGCAAAGGCTTAGGCCAGGCTGAGCTTCCTCTCCATCTCTCTCCCTCTTTCTCCAACTCGTCTTTCCAGGGAAGCCTGGGAACTGGCTGGAGATGTGGCAGCTGGCAGCTGGGGGTGGCAGCACAGAGATGAAAACTCAGGCAGAGGAGAGGCGGGTGTGTGAATGGTGTGTGTGTGGGGGGGGGCGCTGCTTAGAGGAGACAGGAGGAGGGGAGAGCAGATTGAGACCCTCAGCCTCTGTCCCAGGATACCTCCAACCTCTTGCCTTGAGCCTGGCTCTCCCACCCATGGCTGAGCCAAGGGGTCACACCCTTCAACAGCTCTCCCCCGCAACTAGCAGCTTGGCAAGGACACACCACCCTCTGCAACCCCCACCTGCGAGGCCACACTGGCTCCCCTGCCTGGAGGGACCCCCAGAAGCCAGTGCTGGGTGATTCATCACTGTGAATTCTGACACCCAGAGGGTCACCAAGCAGGCCCAGCCCTCCTGGGACCACCGGGATAGGCAACCCAGCAATGTCCCTCTTTCTCCCATTTTGGTGATTTCCTTTCAAAGGACCCCAGGCAAGAATGTTTATGAACAGGGTTCACCCTGGAAAGCGAACAGGAAGGAGAAAAACCAGAGTAAGACACAAATGTTTCAACTTTCAAAGGTTAATCGGTAGAGTGGTGATGAGAGGGTAGAGCCTGCCACCAGCGGGCACCTGGGCAGGTGGGGACTAGCCTGGTTGCCAGCTCAGGAAGGGACACGACCCAAGGCCATCATTTCCCAAAGAAAGTCTTGTGAGGGACCTTCCCTACCAGGCTCAGCCCAACAATACTAGCCCCACAAAGGGCACTCATTGAGGACTCAGTGTGCTTTTACAAAAGTCCTTCCTGGAAGGAGTAGGTGGAAAAGGGGGCAGCAAGCGGGCAGCCTGGATTCCATGGTTCTTGGAAAAAAAAGGGATTATTTGGGTGCACTGGTTCCTGGGCCATATCAAGGGGTATGTTGAGGACCCAGCCCCAGGAGAAGCTCAAAGCTGGGACGCTAAGAGGTCTGATGTTCCCAAAAGCCCTTGGACCCAGAGAGGTTGAGCAGGATGAAGGTGGTGACCAAGAGGTTCCCATCTATCCCTCTCCCCAAGGGGGCGCTCCAGCCGGGCCCTGGCGCAGGCGGAAGCAGAGGGGGTGTCACGCGGCAGGAGAGGAGGCCATGGGGGCTCAGGTCAGGGTGCTGCTCCTGGCCCAGCTGTTGATACAAGTCAAACTACAGCTACAGGGTGAGCTCAGGCCGGAGCTGCCGGCCGACCTAGGCGTGATGGGGATGGGAGGGGGCACATGGGGACCAAGGAGAGCTCACCTTTTCCCCTCCCCAGAGTTTCAGGAGCAGGATCTGCTGTTTCCAGGTAAGGGGCCCAGGACATGCGCGTCCCTGCGCAGGGCACGTGGGCCAGAGCACAAAGGGTGCCTCATGTTTTCATCTCTTTCGCCCCAGGTTTTGAGAACTCATCGTTGCTCGCATGTAACTGATGGGCCCCGGGGGGAGGGGTGGGCGCCCGCAGCCCACTAGGGAGGGTTCCCATGATCCTCTCCTCCCTGGAGGGCATGACCCCAGGACTCGCACGTTTCCCAGGAAGTCCCTTCCCTTGGCCCTCCCTGGTAAGGCGATGGCGGGTAGGTGGACCTTTCTCCTGCAGCTCAGCCGCGTGTCCGTGTGTCCGTCCCAGGGCCCTGTGGCCAACGGGCCGGCTCCATGCGTGTGGTGGGTGGTAAGGACGCAGCTCGCGGGCGCTGGCCCTGGCAGGGTAGCCTGCGCCTATGGGGTTTCCACACCTGCGGAGCCAGCCTGCTCAACCGGCGCTGGGTGCTCTCTGCCGCGCACTGCTTCGAAAAGTGAGTCTGGGGGCTGGGGAGTGGTGACCCGCTAACTCGGGGCCGAGGTGTGCACGGTGCACATCGTACACAGATGTGACCCTTGTGTTCTCCTTGAGTCCAGGGCCCACTGCAGCTGGTCACACCCACGCGAGTTCCTGGTGCCCCTGCAGGGAACCCTGTTCACTTTTTTTTTTTTTAAAGAGGTCTTTACTTCTTTTTTTTTTATTATTAATTATTTATTTATTTTTGACAGAGAGGGAGAGAGAGAGAGATACAGAGATAGAGAGAGAACTGAACTAGGGGAGCTCCCAGTTCAGCACATGGGTCCGCACGGGCTGGGGCCGGGATTCGATCCTCTGTCCCTGGCGCTGCAAAGTGAGCGCCTAACCCACTGAGCCATCCCGGCTTCCCCTCACTTTTTTTTAGGTCTTCCAGAACATTCCCACACACATTTGTGCCTTGTCCTTTTTTTCTCTTTCCTGATCTCTTCTCTCTACCAGCTTTCACCTTCCTTACCCCACCTCCCAGCGGAGGTGTACCACAAGTGGGAGGAGTGAGCTGAGGTGGGTGAGTGCTGGGCACAGAGCCTGGCCTGTCTGACTGGCCCCTGAAGCTGCTTTGACTCCACCCTGCTGAGTGTCTTACTTTGGTACCTGTGCATCTGTTCATTCATTTTTTAGGACAGATCAGACCACAGGAGGAGGCACCCTCCTGCCTCTTCCCCCAAGCCCCCAGGTCCTGGGGCTTTGACTACATCCTCTCTGGGCTCTCACCACTCATGGTGTCCAAGATGAACCCTAGTGGCACCCCTGACAGTCAGTCTCCTGTCAGGAAGCAGGCCCCAGGTGTGCTCAGGGGCCCCGCCTTTCGTTAAGGACCCCTGATACTCTCTCCTCCCTGCCAGGACCAGTGACCCTTATGAGTGGTCAGTCCAGTTTGGTGAGATGTCTGCCGTGCCATCTATCTGGAACCTGCAGGCCTACCACAACCGTTACCAGGTGGAGGAGATCGTTCTGAGCCCCTTGTACCTTGGGGCTACATCCTACGACATTGCCCTGCTGAGGCTGTCATCCTCTGTCACCTATAATAAGTACATCCAACCAATCTGTGTTCTGGCCTCTTCCACTGACTTCCAGAACCGGACTGACTGCTGGGTGACCGGCTGGGGGGACATCGAGGAAAATCAGGGTGAGGCTGGGATGGGGAAAGCCGGGACCTGGTCCTCTACCCCCTGTTACAGCTGCACAGTCCCTACCCTGGTCTGTGTATAGCTGAACTCCTCCTTGGGCTTATTTACCATTCTCTCCGCACCTGCTTTTATTTTCTCTTTCCTGTTCAGAAAGGGCAGGACTTTGTACCCACACTCAGTTCCCTCTCCCACCCCTCCCCGCGGAGACTGAGAGCCAGAAGCCAGCCATGAGAGGGAGGCCAGCTTGGCCCAGGCCATACCCCCAGCCTGCAGGGTTGTTAGTGCAGGAGGTATATTGGGGCGGTGTTAGAAAGGCCTCAGCAGGGTGCTCACCCCTCATGCAGCTCCTCATACCGCCTTTCTCTCTCCACTTCGGTCTACTCTCCTGGAGTGTTGATCCCATTTTGCTGTCCTTGAAATTTCAAACCATCCTCCAACCTCGGCTCTGCCAGGGTCCTTTGGCTGGTATGAGCTGCCACCTGCTTATGTCACCGTGAATCCCCTGAAACTGCTGGACAAAGACTCCCCCCAGGCAGCTTGGGGGTTCTATCCCCACAGATGGGGCATAGTCCCTCCACTTGGACTGCCTCTTACACCGCTCCCCAGCTTGGCCCATTCCCGCCTCACTCTTAACAACAGTAATAATAGAGAAAGCTCCTGCATTCACACTGTGTACCTTCCCTGGTCCAATGCTGACAGGTGGTTGTGCCCAGCCCCAGGCTCCACCCTCAGGCAACTTCTGGAGCCCCGCTGCCTGGTATAAAACTTAGCTCTGCCGTGTGCTAGCTGGCAGACCTTGGGCAAGCAGTTCGTTTAACTGTGCCTCAGTTTCCTCACCTGTAAAATGGGGTAATAACAGTTCCCACCTCCAAAGGTGGTTCTGCATAGGGCTTAGCAGTGTGCCTGGCACATAGGAGTCTCTACTGACACATCAGCTTTGGGTGTTATCATGGTCACCATCCTCTATAGGTTAAGGTGGTGACCGGGACCCGGACTTTGGAATTGGACAAACCTGGGTTCATGTCAAGCTCTGATATTTCCCCTGGTGCTTTGCCAGGGGCACCCTCGTTCAGCATGTTTCCTTACTTTAACGTGAGTCATGATTGTACTGCATCCTGGAGGTGCTGCCGGGAGCTCTGAGAGCACCTAGTAAAGCTTTCGGCTGACACTAGTGTCCGAATGCATGGGGAGACCAAGCCCCATGGGCTGTCCCATCTGCTCAAGCACATGGGTGCTACAGCTCAACTGTATTAATCCTAAACCATCCCAGCTGCATTAGCCCTGCCCGATGCAAGCCGAGGTCTCTCCCCACTGGTTCAGGTAGGGGCTGTCATCTGCACGCTGCGTATATGGACACCGAGTCTCAGGAAGGGGCAGTAACAGCCTGCACAGCCATTGGGTCCTTCTGTGGTATTGCTCATCACCCATGATGTGCTTTCTGGGTGCTGGGCTAGAGCAGAGGACTCATCAAGGCACTATGGGTGCCCCAGGGACCTCTCCCCCAACCTGTGGCCTATGCCATTCCTCCCAACCTGATGGCAGAGGAGAGGCTCAGGATGCCATCTTTCTCTGTCTCCTCAACTCCTACATAGAGCTGCCGTCTCCCTACAACCTCCAAGAAGTGCAGGTCGGCATCATAAACACCACCATGTGTAACCACCTCTACTCAGAGCCTGCTTTCCGTTACAACATCTGGGGAGACATGGTTTGTGCTGGTGATGTGCAAGGTGGCAAGGACGCCTGCTTTGTGAGTGTTCTTCCCCACCTCAACCAGGGTCTTTTGGGTCCTAACTTTCCACCACCCCAGCCCCAGACTTTGGAGCCACCTGTATCTTTATGCCTCATTTCAAATGAGTCGTTTGGTCCTCAAGGCAACGCTGGTGGGTTAGAGACTATTGTTTAACTTTGCAGAAACAGAAACTGAGACTTGATTGCTTCTAGGGGGAGGAGTGGGATTTGCACCCAGCTCCACAGCCCCTGCTGGGCTCACCCATGCTGTTCCCCAGGGTGACTCAGGCGGACCCTTGGCCTGCGAAAAGAAAGGGCTATGGTATCAGGTTGGAATTGTGAGCTGGGGAGCGGGCTGTGGTAGACCCAACCGACCTGGTGTCTACACCAACGTCAGTAGACACTTCAACTGGATCCGGACACTGCTGGCCCACAGCAACATTCACAGGCCAGACCCCTGGCTGCTGCTCCTCCCCCTGCTCTGGACTCTCCGATTCCTGTAGCTGACCTGAGCCTAACAGAGACCCTGATAGCAGGGGCCATGGGCTCCGTCTGGCCTCTTTTGTCCCATTTTTAATAAACACATTTGCATGTTCAAATTGATGCCTTGCAGAGTATTCTGTGGACTCGAGTGGCTTCCTGGACACCCTCAGGATCACCCAAGACCACTCCCTAACTCCTAAATCTTTCTCCACCCATCTGCACTAATCAGGTTTGGGTTGCAAACAACAGAACACTCTCAGGTTAGTTTAATCAGAAAGATAATTTATGGAAGGCTGGGGCCTAGGAAGACTGGAATGGGGATACTATGGAGGAAACAGCCCCCAACTCCCCCCCCCCCAGTTCTCATGCCGGTCTCCCCATCACACAGACACAGGTGCCCCTGGTCTTACTGCAGTCCCCCAAAGGCCAACCTAGGAACAAGGCTGGGGTGCGGGTATTTATTTGGAAGGTGATACGAAGAAGCCCCAGTGAGGAGTAGGGAAACTGAGTCAGGGAAGAACGAACGTGTTGACATTTGCCTAAACAAAGAAGTTACTGTTGTGGGCAGCCGAGGCGCAGTCTTGCTGGGGCCCTCTGAGAAACCACGAGGAACACACCCCTGCATCGGGCCCCTGGAGGACAAGGACACTGGGTGTGGCAACTCTCCTTGACCCCCTCGAGATTCTGCAGGTGGGATTAAGTTAAGGGATGATTTTTTTTTTTTTTTAATTAACCAAGTTGGCCCAGTGTAATCATAACAGTCCTTAAAACTGGAAGAAGGGTGCTCGCTTCGGCAGCACATATACTAAAATTGGAACGATACAGAGAAGATTAGCATGACCCCTGCACAAGGATGACATGTAAATTCGTGAAGCGTTCCATATTTTCATACAGATTCAATGCCATTCCCATCAAAATCCCACAGTCATTCTTTCAAGAAATAGATTAAAAAATCATCAAATTTGTATGGAACCACAAAAGACCACGAATCGCAAAAGCTATCCTAAGAAAAAAGGATAAAGCTGGGGGCATCTCACTGCCTTTTATCTGTACTACAAAGCCTCAGTAATCAAAACAGCTTGGTACTGGCAGAAAAACAGACCCACAGACCAATGAAACAGAATTGAAAACCCAGAAATAAACCCACAAATTTATGGACAGATTATTTTTTATAAAGGATCAAAAAATATACAGTGGGGAAAAGAAAGCCTCTTCAGTAAATGGTGCTGGGAAAATTGGAAAACCACATGCAAAAGGCTGAATGTGAACTGCGATCTCTCACCATACACCAAAATTAACTCAAAATGGATTAAAGACTCCAAATAAGAAAGGAAACAATAAATTGCATAGAAGAAAACATTGACACTAGATTTACAGACCTGGGATTCAGGGAGGACTTTATGAATCTGACCTCAATGGCAAGGGAAGTAAAAGCACAAATAAACGAATGGGACCTTATCAAGCTAAAAAGCTTCTGTGCAGCAAAGGAAACCATCAACAAAGCAAAGAGGCAACCAACCAACTGGGAAAAAATATTTGCAAACAATGCCTCTGATAAGGGGCTAATATCAAAAATATACAAAGAACTTGTACAACTCAACAATAAAAAAACAAGCAATCCATTTAAAAAATGGGCAGCTGACCTTAACAGACACTTCTCTCGTGAAGACATACATATGGCCAACAGATATATGAAAAAATGCTCCACTTCACTAGCAATTAGGGAGATGCAAATAAAAACCACAATGAGATACCATCTTACACCTGTTAGAATGGCTATAATCAACAAGACAAGGGATAACAAGTGCTGGAGAGGCTGTGGGCAAAAAGGAACCCTC
>PVKE010013692.1:0-36158 GCA_004027555.1 Craseonycteris thonglongyai
GTAAAATTTTTTTGAAAGTAACATGATATTTATGTACCACACAATTAAGAAAATATTTTAGAAAAAGCGGGGTGGCTCAGTGGGTTAAGCGCTCACTTTACAGCGCCAAGGACCAAGGATTGAATCCCAGCCCCGGCCCGTGTGGATCCATATGCTGAACTGGGGAGTGCCCCCAGTTCAGTTCTCTCTCTGTCTCTGTATCTCTATCTCTTTATCTCTCTCTCTCTCTCTGTCAAAAACAATTAAATAAATAAATAAATAAATAAATAAAAAGAAAAACATTTTAACCAAATAATTTCACAGCTAGTATTTTAAAATGAAAAAAAAAAACAAAAAGATGTTAAGATGTAAACCAATAATGAATAAATTTCATCATAGTGAGAAAAAAAGGAAAGACACACTAAAAAAGTAGTAAAATTAGGGTTTACCCATCTAATTACTTAGTATGAAAACAATAAAAATGCACTGTTATAGGGGAAGCCAGGATGGGTCAACAGGTTAAATCCCAGCCCTGGCTCGTGCGAACCCATATGCTGAACTGGGGTGTTCTTCCTATGGGGGAGGCCCTAGACCAGTTCCTGAAACCATGTCGAAAACTGATGATGTCCAACTATGGAGACTGTTCTGGGCCCTCCACTTTCTTTCTGTTTCTGTCTCTGTCAAAAAATAAAATACATCTTTTTTAAAAAAAGAAAAGAAAAATGTGCTTTTGCAGAATTGTTAAGTGATATCTGTTGAGTGAATGAAGACAAAAGAAAAAATAATTAAAACGGTTATAAAAGACCACATACACACAAAATAACCATGAATATTAATTGTGGCAATTCCCAATTTACTACTTACAAATGCTTTTTTAAACCCTTTTTTCTATCAAACAGTGTTCAATAAGCATGTTACTTCTATTAAGTCAGATTCAAAAAACGTATCACTAAGGCAATAAAAATTCTCTTAGGCAACTCCTATGCAAATCATTTTACTCAGCACAATGTAACCTGAAGTGTATCTAACTATTAAACAGAAGGTCTTTCCTGACACTCTACAAAACAAGCAAACAAAGAAAAACCTTTAAGGATGAACTCCTTGATTGCACAATGAACAAGTATAAAATGTCACATATACACTAATCAATTCCACATAGATGATTGACTATTGGTTTACAAATAAAATAAAAACACTTAAAATTTACCTGCATTGCACTTTTCCCCAGTTTCACCACTTCAAATAATGTGACAGGTTCCCCTTCGCCATTCTGTTGAGGGTGCCCATTAGCTCTTCCACGTCCTGTTCCTCTAACTCCAGCTTCAATTCTACTCTTCTCTCCTGGAGATTTTCGAGGTTTCTTATTTGTAGACTGAATTAAAAAGTGGAAAAAAAAATTAATTAAATGCAAGCATACTCTGCTTTATGTAGAATGATCTCAAATTATGTTTGATACTATGAAAGGTTGCTAACACTTGTAAGGCAAGAGACATAATCCCTGACCAAGAAAAGCTTTACAATTTGTTTTAATTGATAAAAAAAAAAAAAGTGCAAACAGCAAAGCATATGTTAATTTATATAAGGCATGAAAATAAAGTAAAAAAAATAAAATAAAAATTTAACTTTGTACATCAAAGCCAATGCTGAATATTTTAACCATGTCCCCTCTTCACATTCCCTTCTCCAAGTCTTTTTCCTCAGAAACCTTGCTCATTAAAGCTACTTGAAAACGCTGCATATTCAACTTCTCCCTCTATTGAAGTGCTCAAATATTTCTCACTCAGTCGTGCAACAAATATACACTGAACAAATGTTGAAACATTCTAGGTACTAGAAATATGAGAATAAACAAAACAAACATACCTCCCTTAAAGTTCATATTCTATAATTAACATCTCATCTCATGCCCCAGTGTTTTTAAAAAGGTAAACACTCCCACCTTAGCAATGCCTCACCTTTAGACTGAGCGTAATTTGACAGAATTGCTGACAGTTGCTGATATTATTCCCATAAATTTCATTCCTAAAAAAACTCATCCTGGTTGCTGCTTCACCAGACTCACCAATGAAATTAATAAATGTTGCTAAATGTAATCTACATTTCTTGAAAACCTCAACAGGCCACATGATTTCTTTTTCTTTCAGATATCTTTTCCTTCCCTATATAGTGTTCCCTTAGGTCTCCTTGAGCATGTTTTCTTCTCAATTTTTATACTCTCTTCTGAGTGATTAAATTCACTTTCATAATAGCCTGTTCAGTTACCAAGATATTGCCCCTCATCTCCAAATCCACCCTTCTTTGTCCCACTTTGTGATTCTGGAGCTAGGCCCTGTAGATATTTCTATTTTGTCATCTGCTGCAGTGTTAGATTTTATAATTAGAGGGCACTGGAAAACCACTACAAAGCATATCATGGAGGGGCTTCTCTTCTTGCTTATAGTACACCTGCTCCCTTCATTTTCAATTCCTGTGTTCTTAGGACTCTTTCACTCCTCTTAGTCATTAACACCCTTATAACCATTTTAGTGTGTGAACTAATATATAAGGAGTTTATAGTTTATTTTTAATTAAATTATTTTGGGACAATTTTAGATATACAAAACAGAATTGTGAAAACAGTACAGAGAACTCTCAAATGCATCACATATAGCTATTAATACTTTAACATTTGTATGGTACATGTGTTAAAATTAATAAACCAATACTGGTATATTAACAAAAGTCTATATTTAATCAAGATTTTTAGTTTTGCTTAATGACATTTTTCTTTTCCAAGACCCCATCCAGGATACCATATTATGCTGCATTTATATCATATCTTTTTAAAGCTCCCTTAGCTGTCATAGTTTTTAGACTTCTCATTTTTGGTCACCTGTATAGTTTTGATTAATCTGGTCAGGTATTTCATACAATGTTTTTCAATTGGGTTTGTGTGGTGGTTTTCTCATGACAAGACTAAAATTATGGGTTTGGTAAAGAAGGTATGAGAGAAAATATTATTTTTAACTTCCTCATATCAAGGGAACATATGATCAACAAGATTTACGTCTGTTAACATTACTGTTGAACTTCATCAGCTGGCTGAGGTGGCGTTTCTCAGGTTTCTACAATTAAAGTTACTTTTCCTCCAGTTTCCTTACTGTACCCTCTGAAAGAAAGTAACTATAAAGATCCCACATTTAAGGTGTGGGGAATTATGTTCTACCTCCTTGAAGGGGCAGTATTTATACATATTATTTAGAATATTTCAGTATGAGAAATCACACATTAATTCAATCATTTATAATATTAATAATATTTATGATAATGTGAGTTAGTCAAACATTTGGATTACAATTCCAACACTATTTTATTCTGTTGTTCAATTTGTTTATGGTTTGACCATTGGAAGATCTTTCAGTTGGCCTCTATGTCCATTTGAAGTGTTCCCATCAGTGTGTGTGTGTGTCTGTGTATCTTTTTTAGCACTTGGTTACTTTCTGGTAGCACAACACTCTCCAAGCTCATCATGTATGGGTCCGATACAAATCTGTAAACTTCCTTAAAACATTATGAGATTATTTTTTTTAGAATTGTTTTTAGCTCATCAGCTATCATTAATGTTAGTGCATTTTATGTGTGGCCCAAGTTAATGCTTCTTTCAATGTGTCCCAGGAAAGCCAAAAGGTTGGATACCTGTTACATTGTACAAGGTATGATAATTAAGTACATGAATGCACCACCATGCAATTATGTTGGAAGGACTGTACAAATGACCCAGTAAGGTTTCATAACCTTGGTATAGCAGTGTCTCACAGCTGTGTTCAAGTTGACCTGTGGCAGTATCTGGTTGAATGGCATTCATTATTGTTGTGTGTTTTTGTGTGCCATCACAAGAATGTCAGTTTGAATTAGAGCAATGAACAAACATTAAATTTCTTATTAAGCTTGGCAAGAATGGAAGTGAAATCAGGGACATGTTAGTTCAAGTTCATGAGGATATTGTCATGAAGAAAATAGTTTACAAATGGATTAAATGTTTTCCTGAGGGGAGATAAAGAGTCACTGATGAAGAGAGGTCAAGGTGGCCAGGAATGAGCAAAACTGACAAAAACGCTGCAAAAATTCATCAAATTGTGCATCAAAATTGTCAGCTGACTGTGAGAAGCACAGCAGATCAAGTAAATATTGACAGAGAAAACAGGAAAATCACAACTGAAAATCTTGATATGAGACAGGTGTGTACAAAAATGGTCCCAAAGGAGCTCACCAATGAACAAAAGCAAAGGAGAGCTGAAATCTCAAGATCTTTTGAAGATGGCAAGACAACTGTTTTGGGCCGTGTTATCACTGGTGATGAAACATGGGTGTACCAATATGACCCTGAAAAAAAGGGTCCACGTGCACAATAGAAGTCAGCCAATTTTCCATGACAAAAACAGTTCCATCAGTCCAAATCAAGAGTCAAAATAATGTTGCAAACCTTTTTTTTTTATACCAGAGGGATTGCTATGATTAATTTCCACCAACTGGACAGTCAACCAAGTTGACTATTTGGAAGTGCTAAAAAAGCTGCATGAAAAAGTGAGATGAATACGACCTGAACTTTTCACCAACAACTCATGGCTCTTGCATCACAATGCACCAAGACACATGGCATAGTCTGTGAGGGAGATTTTAGCCAGTAAACAAATAATTGTATTGGAACCCCCTCCCTACACACTTGATCTGGGCTCCAATGACTTTTTTCTTTACCTGAATAGGAAGCATTGAAAAGAACACATTTTGATGACATTCAGGACATTAAGGGTAATACAACGATGGCTCTGATGACCATTCCAGAAAAAGAGTTCAAAAAATCATTGTACACCCCAGCCCTCAAGCCACAATCTTCTTTTCTAGGAGGCAGTAAATATTATTCATTCCTAAATGTCCTTCCAGAGACACTTAAACACACAATAAAAACAAACACATATAAAATATAAAAAAAAAAAAAAATTAAAGTTATAAATGAAAACCCATCCCATGTACATTAATTAAAAATTTTAATATTCAGATGTCAATACCACCCAAAGTGATCAATAGACTCAATGCAATCTCTATCAAAATCCCAATGACCTTTTCTGCAGAAATAGAAATACCTATTCTAAAATTCATAGGGAATATCAAAGGACCTCCAATAGCCAAAACAATCTTAAGCTACAATAATCAAAACAGTGTGGTGTTGAAATACAGGCAAACATAACGACCAATGGAATAGGAGAGAGAG
Organism: Craseonycteris thonglongyai; assembly: GCA_004027555.1. Taxonomy (NCBI): domain Eukaryota; kingdom Metazoa; phylum Chordata; class Mammalia; order Chiroptera; family Craseonycteridae; genus Craseonycteris; species Craseonycteris thonglongyai. The sequence continues at coordinate 5,228 of PVKE010013692.1, forward strand.
CTCAGAAATAAACCCTTGCATATATGGTTAAATAATTTTTGACAAGGGGTGCCTAGACCATTCAATGGTGAATGAGCACAAAGGCAACCCACAGAAAGGGAGAATATATGTGCAAATCATATATATAAGAGATTAATATCCAAAATATGTAGAGAGCTCCTAAAACTCAACAAAACAAGAAACTCAAAACTGGGTAAAAGCTGAATAGACATTTCTGAAAGAAGATAGGCAATTTGCCAATAAACACATGAAAAGATGCACGATATCAATAATCAATAGGGAAATGCAAATCAAAACTATAGTGAGATGCTACCTCATACCTAAGAGGATGACTATTATCAAAAAAAGAGAAAACAAGTCTTGGCAATGATTTGGAGGAATTAAAGCTCTTGTGTACAATGGGCATGTAAAATAGTACAGCCATTGTGGAGAATGGTGTGGCAGTTCCTTAAAATATTAAAAATAAAATTAACATATGAGATTCAGCATTACATATCTGCGTATGTACCCAAAAGAACTAAAAGCAGGGTCTCAAAAAAATGTGCATATATCTATGTTCATGGCAACATTATTCACAATAGCTAAAACTTGGAAGAAATCTAAATGTCCATCAGTGAATAGATAAGCAAATGTGCTGTACAAATACATTGGAATATTATTTAGCCTTAGAAAGGAAGGAAATGCTGATATATATTACAACATGGATGAACCTTGAGACCTTATGCTAAGTGAAAAAAGCTAGTCACAAAAAGACAAATATTTGTCAGACTTCATATTTTTTAGTCAATCTATAGCAAGATCTAGATAAAGAATGTCTTGATTCTTTGTAGAAAGGTGTAGTGTTTGACAGCTTAGATGTCCATTAATTATTTAGTCACTGATGTGTTTATGGACATTTATTTTGTTTTGAATCTTTTACTATTACAAATAATAAATACCACCACAAATAAGCCTCTGTATGTGTAAAAATGTTTGTATGTGTAAAGGGAAAGTCAAACATAATTCTCACACCTGGGAGCCTTTTAGCACTGGTTATAAATGGGGTCAAAATGATAAAACATAAAAACTTAAGATCCATTTGATCTTATCTAGTACCTACCTATATTTTATCCCCATTATCAGAAGAGTGATTTTCCTAATATAGATCCAGACTGTAATATACAATAAAGATGCGGAGAGAAAAACAAAAAATTAATGTTCATAAAGACTGTCCCTAATAAAAAAAAAAGAGTAAGAAAGAGGGCAGATCATAGTATAACAGACTACACTCAATCTTTAGTTTATACCCAAGGAATACAATTTTGTAGTTCTGAGAAACTACTCTCTCAAGACATATGAGGGGAGGTCAAGAAATTTGAGAAATAAAGGAACAAAGGGTAAAAGAAAAGTATTTTTTTTCCTTTTCAATATATTCACCCTTAACCTTAATACACTTTTCAGATCTTTCAAAAAGTCTTTTTAGACCCTTGAAATAAATGTTTTGTTTTTATCCTCAAAGTGAAGCTTTAACCTCTTCACTGTCTATAAATTTCTTCCCTTGAAGCCTTTTTTTTCTTCATATTTAGGAACAAGTAATAATCAGATGAAGCCAGGTTTGGACTATAAGGAGGGTGGTTTAATGTTTGCAAGCCAAAGTCCTAAAGAGTAGCCAAGGTAACACTGCTCTTGTGTATGGGCGCATTGTTGTGCAAAAGCATCAACCCTTTGGTTCGTTTTCCTTCAGATTCTATTTCAGCAGACTGGAATAGGACTCTCGTTATTGTGACACCCTTATCCTTATAATCAATTAGCAAGATACTCTTGTATTCCCAAAAAGCAGTGACGATGATTTTTCCAACTGATTGGGTCTTAGGGGGTGGTGTGCCCTTTCATGCCACTGCATGGACTCCTGCTTTGACTCAGATTCATAATGATGAACCCAGGTTTCATCTCCAGTGGCAGTAAGGCTTAAAAATTCATCTTTGTTATCTCCGCAGAGGTACAAAAACTGTCATGAACATTCAATGCAATGTTTATTTTGAAGCAACATGAGCATTCTCGGTACCCATCTTGCACCGACTTTTGACATCCTTAGATACTGATGGAGAATATTCAAAATGGTTGTAGGTGATACTCCAACCATTTCTGCAAGCTGCTTTTTATTCATCCTGGCCTATTCCACCAGTTTTTCAACTTTCTTAACAATGTCTAAGAAGTGGCCTCTCAACAGGGTGACCCAGAGAGACTAAGGTCATTTTCAATAGTCTCCACCTTATTTGAAAAGGCTATGCCACTTGTAAACCATGGATTTCCCAGGGCAGCATTCCCAGTGAAACACCATCTCTTTCAAAATGGTTTGAAATGTCTTTCCTTGTTTTGTGAGTAACTTACTGATGGCACAAAATTCAATTTTATCCATACTTGGGGTTTTCTTCCCATTTGATGTGTTTCTTCGGCGGTATCTAGAAGAACACGGATGCAAGTAGGCTGAAATTTGGCACATATACTTTAAGTCACACAATCAAACTGTGTGCACTAGTACTCTTCTAGAAGTCTCCAATAATCCTTCATTCTACAAATTTCTTGACCACCATAAATATACTTATCCCACTCATCACATTTTTTGGAAGGGCATGGGGGGAGGGTACACAGGGATGTGGGGGGACTTAAAAATTAAGAATTGTGACACGTATTTCAAAAGGTAATAATATACATCATACATGGGTCTTTAATTACTTGTGATGTGCCAGGCTCCCTTCCATATACATTTTTGCCCACATATGTGAGGTCACCTTAGATGGAATTCCATTACTTGACAAGGATCCAAAGTGCTCTCAAATGAAAGAAGAAATATTCTATTTCAAACATGTTTAGTTGGTCCAGTTCGGAGGTTATCCCATCTTAATTAAGAACTGAGTCTTTTTAATTCGCAGGTTAATAATGCCTTACTAATCTAACCATTAACTCATATCCTCTTGAGCTAGAGTCCTATCCTACCATTATCACTTTAACCCAGGGACAAAGTCTTATTCTTGAATCCCAGGTTATTAAATGGGACCCCCACAACAGAGTGCCATACCACATCCACACTAGCCTTAGCATAGATCTAACTCAGCACAGATCTTTAAATGGTTACTAATACTAAAGACGTAGTCTCTCTGATGGAACAAAATCAGCTTATTCCATCTACAACTACTACTTCACCTAGAAAATCTCTCTTCCAATCATAGCAAGTGGATCTCTTCCCAAATATCTGCCTCAAATTAGTTATGCCTAGTTTCTATGTCAACTCATGGATTGACACTTATTCTACCTTTCAGAATTCATGCATAAGAGTACAAATGACATTCATGTGGTATTACTGACATACATGCATAACCTGAATGCAATTCATGAGGAAACATACTCAAACTGATTCCATGTACAGAACACAAAATATTAGAAAAGACTTTCTTGCTCATTCAACACAACTTTAATTTTTTTCATTCATCATGCAGTTACTATGTACCAGACACGTAAAGAGGTTGATCCTTCCATATAGCACAACACATGGTTTTCAAAGAATTTAGAAGTATTTAAGATGTATTTTTCAATATTCTAATATAATTTTTTCAACTGGTGGTAGAGAGGGAACACTTGTGCTTCATTTCTCATAAACAATAATGCAAATGAGATTTCTATGATCCATAGAGTGAAAAATATTATTGCTAGACACTGGGGCCATATGGTCATTGCTGCAGCTAATTCAAGGGAAACAGTGTGGAGAAAAAAGATGCTACTGAGTATATATAGGAAAAAAAAACTACCTGAAACAAAACCTGCCTCAATGTATTACACAATAAATTTTACAAAAATTATGCTCAAAAAGTCACAAAGATATGTACCGTATTTTCCGGCGTATAAGACGGTACTCTTCACTGCATCTTTGTGAAAATGTTACAATCTAATGTCAGAGTTTGGATCAATCTTAGGACAAAAAGTTTTACTACAATATACTACTTAATTTAAATGCATACCCACACTTCTGATAAACTGTTTTAAGTAAAAGTTAGCAACTCTGTGTATGAAAATTAACCATCCAAAATTACTCTATCCCAAAGTTCTGTAGAGGATAAATTGCAGTCTGAGTATTTAAAAAAACATCTTCAGTCCATTAATTATCTAAATTAAAGTGCTCAAAGGACATTTAAATATGAGTCTGGAGTCCAGGCTAGAAACATAAATCTAAGAGATAAAAGCTTAGAGATGGTATTTAAAGTCAAGGGATTAGATGTAATTCACCAAGAGAGTAGTATGTGTAGTGTGTACAGAAAATGATGTCTATTACTTGTTAATGCAATCATGGGGTTAGTATAAAAATGATACAACATACAGTGTTATTTAGAGATCACTGTTTTAGTAGAGAGCTACAATAATAACATGTATGAATTTAAACAACTGTAAACTTTGATAAGGTTATTTGATAAGAAACAAGTCTCCGAAATAATAGTTTACTAAAAAGAAGTATCAAATCTAAGATGTCCTTTAAGAACTTAGAAATAAGAAAAACAATACTACCCATAACACAAAGTTCTTATGTTTTCATTTGACTGAGTAAATGAGTAGAACCAGAGAACAATGAAGTGCTCTTAAAAAGCATGAATAGGGGAAGTCGGGATAGCTCAGCGAGTTAAGTGCTTGCTTTACAGCCCCAGTGGACTGAGGATCAAATCCCAGCCTCCCGCCCGTGAGGACCCATATGCTGAACTGGGGTGTGCTTCCCATGCAGGAGGCCCCCAGTTCGATTCTAGCTCCCCCCACACCCTCATTTGGCCCCTGGCTCAAGGAGGCGGGCCTTGCACGCATGAGGCCTCCAGCCTGGGTTCCCACCCTGCTTGGCCCCCGCCCACCTGTGTGGAATGAAACCATGTTGAAAACTGATGACATGTATCTATGGAGATTTCTCTGGTTCCTCCCCCTTCTCTCTGTCTCTCTCTGAATCTCTGTCAAAAACAACAAATCTTAAAAAAAAAAAAAGCATCAATAGTATTAAAATAGCTAGAAAAAGTGTATTAATTGAAACTTGGAATTGTTCATAATGGAGCCAGTTGACAGAAAATGTCCAAGCAATCTGCAGAATAGGTACTGAGGCATAACTCACATCTGATCATTCTGTCGAATATAGCTTTCAATATTATTTAAATGGTTGGTGTTTTGGCATTCTTAAGAGAAAGAGTTTGAGAGTTAGGATCTTCTATTACAGATAATACAACAAATAAGACTATGGCAAATTACTTTACCCAAATTACCACTTTCTATTTTGTTTTTTACTTTGTCAACTGCATATAAGACCTATTTCATAGTAGTGATGTGAGGATTAAGTGAAATAAAAAACATCCACTCAGTGCAAAGTCCAGAGTAGAAATTCAGAATGTGGTATTGTTTCCAATATCAAGACATGGCCTGGATCAGGTGGAAATACAGACAGCCATGTAAATTAGTGAGTGTGAAAATATGGGCTAAAATCTATCATAAGTCTCTAAAATGATACTTTCCTATCCTGATCAACATTTTTTCAATTCTTATAAACAAGGGATGAACATACAAAGGCTTTCTTAAAGCAGACAGCATTTAATCTGAACTTTGTAAATAAAGAGTTTCAACTAGAGAACAAATTCGAGTAAGCATTCATAAAGGTAATTCATTCTCCTACTTTCAAGCAAGTTAAGTTTTACTTTCAATTCCATGTCTACGAGTATAACTCATGAATTCTAGGGAAAATAATGAAATTTTTGCCTATCGTCTCAGAAAAATTATACAGTAAGGGTAACTAGAATCATCTCCAGCTTCTAACAGCAAGACACTCACTTTTCCAAAATGTTTTCCTAAGAAATATTGTACTACCAACTATTTCTATAAAATTAGTAAGTAGTATTACAGAGTGAGTATAATGCATGTATTATCCTACATAATATTTTTCCTTTAAATAAAGGTGGAGGATAAAGGCAAATGTGGAGAAAATGATAGAAGTCACTCTTCTATCCTTTTTTTTCTTTTCATTTTTTAAGATTGTACTGGAAAAATAAAAGGTATGAAGTTTCACTGAAGCTAATTAAAATGTGTGACAGATACTGATGAAACAGCAATATCACAAAAAAAAAAAAGCCTTAAGTCATCATAAAGCATATGTATAGTTAGACAGACAGACAGAGATAAGAGATGGCAGAGTTATGTATGTAACAGGTGTCCCAAAATTCATGCAAGAAGTAATTTTGATAGAAAACACAGGTTTATAATTAAAAATTGTAAATTTTTTATTGATTCATAAAGTATACAGTATAGGGTTATGTATGGAATAGCATATCAGGTAAATGGCCTCCACAGCTTTGTAAGCATGAAGATGCAAATCTTTCGTGAGATTACGCTGTCAAGAGCTTCTCTCGAAATGTCCAATTCTTGACCACGGTGCCGAATTGATGTCCCTGGACTCTCAGCGACACTCTCATGAACTGCTTCGGTGTTTTGTGTTGAACGACTTGTTGAAGGACAGCCAGAGTGTTTAAGATCACTAATTGATCCAGTCTCCCTATAAATTTTTTAATTAATCTCTTCACAGTTGAAGTTAAATCACTATTCCGACCAGATTTTGTACAAAAATTGCGAACTGTAGCTGCGAAACCTTCATTATTTTTAAAATATTGCTTCAACAATGAAAATGCGTTGTTCTTTCATGTAGCGCTCCATTTTTAATAAACCTGAACTGTCAGTTGTCACGCTGTCTCTTTTTTTTCATTGGCAACACTTCATCACACAAATGATGCAAAATTCAAATCTTGCGTGAATTTTGGGACACCCGTTCTATATGTATGTATGTATATGTGTATGGATCTATGTACATACATACATATACATATGTATGTGTAACTGGTTAAATAATATAACTATTAATCACAACAGGTAGATCCTATTTGTACCATTTTGCAAACTAACAAACTGTATTTATATGATATTAATATATTAATTATATTAATATAATATGATATATTAATAATATATATGAAGTGATTATAAACTTTAAATTGTTTTTTGTTATTAACAAAATATTGTTACCATGGAATATGATAACAACTTAGGTGAAGTTTAAAAAAAGAGAAAGTAAGCTCTTATCTTTTAGAGATACATTCTGAAATATTTACAATGGAGTGATGTCTAGGATGACCTTCAAAATTACACAGGAAAAAAAGAAGGGGTAGAGAGGTAAAACAAGATTAACCATAACTTGATAACTGCTTGTAGGTGGGGTAATGGTTACATGAAGAATTCATTATATATTATGCCTCCTATAAAAGGATGTCAAATATTCTATAAGAACTTTTATAAAGTAGAAAAAGAATTGCTAACAGCAAATCACATCATAAGAGTATAGATTAGTACCGTACATGCCTTAACCCCTTGACACATTCATACTATTGTCTCTGAGAGGTTACTGCCTTAAACAACTGGTGTACTCAGAACACATATAGATATCCCTCAAAGTAAAAGTCTTAGAGCTCTTCTATAATTCTCAATTATGTATCAGTGAGACTATATTCTGAGATTGGCCCCAAATCTCAAACTAATACTACCAAAGAACACACTTAGGAGCTCACAAGAAATCAGAGTTGCATCTAAAAAGCAAGGAAGTCATTACTACCTACATCTCATTCCATGTTCATGATCTCTGCTTTCACATGGATCACCATTTATTTACAAGAGAAGCATGAAGTGCAAGAAAGATACTATAATCAATATACTTTTTCTGATCACTGTCAAGCAAATTTATGAAACAAAGGTTCCAAGAGCCTGTAATGTGGCACTATAATTAAAAAGTATTAATAGTACTAGAATTAAGAAACAGCTCATATCAAGCCCCTTTACTTGGTAACCATTACAGGAACAAAGACGACAAGCATAATACATACTGGAGGCCGACCGGGCCGACCCCTTTTTCTTTTTCCTTTGACCTCTGTTTCTTCAAGTTCACTGCCAGCATCGGAATGAGCAGTAGTTTCATTAGTTGAATCCCTAGAAAAAGTGATATAATTTAGTGAGTAAAATAACTCATAAATACAATGAAGTTTTGCTATACTACTTTCTTTACCTCCTATTGTATGACCAATTAGGAAGTTTATGCTTCAACTTTAGCAAAATAAAAAAATTTTATATGCCCTGCCTAATATCACATATTATTGAATGAAATGATTCTTCCAAACAGAGAAATAAAAAGGGAGGAATGACTATGGAAATGACAGATGCTATACAAAATATAAATGTGAAATACAACTATAAAAGACTAATTCTTCAACATGAAAACATAAAAGTTTGGGAGAAATTTTATTCATTTTATAAAATCATGAAAATCAGTGATGTGCTAGTAAATGTTTAACAACTGGCTCTTCAAAAAATATATGCACATCAGTCATTAGAAATGTTACTGACGTAAAGGATAAATAACACATAATTTATACAATAAAAAACTAATATTTTTTATTATAAATTTCATATAGCTCACTGACTCACATAAAATGATTTTGCCCAAATCTCATATCCATAGCTAACCTAAGATTGGAACTAATGAACAAAAGGGTTTTGACATGAATGATGGTTGATACCTTTGTTCAAAGACTTATTGTTCAATGGTGCGAGAAATTTATTTACTGAATTGGATAACAATTCTCAAATACTGCAGAATACTTCCTTAATTATCTGTTATAATGGCTACAAACCTGATATACCTGTAAGTTTAATCTGCATTAACAATTTCTGCATCGCCGTAAGTCTGTAGACAAATGACAAACCAATAAATTGATCCCTGAATTGCAATGTTTACTGATTTTCATAATGTAAGTATTGTTATCACAACCAATTTCAAACTACCAAAGTGACATCACCAGAGTTGGAAAGCAATGAACAGTAGTAGTACATTGCTAAAAAGTATTTCCACCATACAGTACAATAGGTGACAAAAAAAAAAAAAACCTCGAGTAGAAAATATGTCTAATTAGGAAGTGATGAATTTTGAGTGCTTATTACCTTTCTTTTTAATATGATGTATGTAATTTAAATTTGTATAATTTAACTTTTATAATGGCAATATTGTATTTAATCGGTGTCACAAAATTCCTGGAATATAGTACAAGCTGGCTCCAGCATAGCACTAAAAAGATATAGATAGCATGAACAAGAACGTCTTCACTAAATTCTATATTATTAACTATATATTATCTTTAGCTCTGACTATGTATAAGTCAAGATTTTTAAGTGCATGTAGAACATGCTTCTTTGAATACTTCCTCAAATTTACCAAATACCACATGTAAATTAAGTCCAACACTGACTTATTTCTAGCTTCTGCTTGTGGCAATACTACTAACCAATTTATTAAATTAATGCATGTGTGTATTTTAAGTTGTTATAAAATTTATTATTGTCACAATTATCCTGTCTCAAGTTATTAGAATCATATCAATCTTTTTCTTGTGCCGTCAGCTAACAAGTTCTCTTGAGTTGTCCTTAGTGTAATATTTCTAAATCTCATTCTTTCCATGATTATTACCATAATTGCTGTTCTCTGAATTAATCTCATCTCCCTGCTTCTACTAATTCCCCTGTCCAAGCCATTCTACATATGGCTACCAGTAACATTCCTTTTTCCTTTCATCTCCCTGCTTGCAAATTTTCAAAGGTAATCTAGTACTGTATCTAAAACTATAAATAATGATCTTATTCAGAGGTCAACAAACATTTATTTCTCTTAAAGGACTACATAGTAAATATTTTAGGCTTGGGGTCTTAAGATCTCTATATCTACTACTCAACTCTGGCACCACAGCATGAATGTGGCCAGAGACAAAATATAAATGAATGGATGTGGCCAGCCAATAATATTGTCACTCCTAATCCAGTTAAGCTTACTCATCCCTATTAAAGAATAAATCATACTGCTTTTTCTCCTCACTACAGTTCAAACATGATGTTTAGCACATACACTGTGTAGGAGTTTATATACATTATCTATAATAAACAAGCACAAAAACCTTATATAAGAACGTATTATTGTCCCTATTTTACAGATGAGAAAACAAAAGATCTTGACCATATTTACACACCTAGTAAGTAGCAAGGTTCACACTGATATCAACTTAAACTTGAATTCTTTATCTCCATGTCAGGATATTAGAAGGCAAATACTGTTTTGTAGTTCTTTTGTGAAAAAGAATCCAGTAGTGCTTTTGATGTTTATAAAAATCTCTAGGCAGGGGGAAGCCAGGATGGCTCAGGGGGTTAAGCGCTAGCTTTGCAGCCCTGGGGACCGAGGATCGAATCCTGGGCCAGACCCATGTGGACTCATATGAACCCATATGCTGAATTGGGAGTGTGCTTCCCATCCGGGAGGCCCCCAGTTCGGTTCTCACCCCCACGTTCAGCCCCAGCTCAAGGGGGTGTGCCTCCCATGCGGGAGGCCCCCTGCCCTTGTGCGGCCCCCGCCCACCTGTGTGGAATGAAACCATGTTGAAGACTGATGACGTACAACTATGGAGACTGCTCTGGGCCCTCCTCCTTCTCTCTGTCTCTGTCTCTCTCTGTCAAAAACAATAAAATAAATTTTTAAAAGAAAAAAAAGGGGAGGCCAGGATGGCTCAGTGGGTTAAGCGCTCACTTTGTAGCCCCAGGGACCAAGGATTGAATCCTGGCCCCAGCCCATGCGGACCCATACGCTGAACTAGGAAGTATCCCCAGTTCACTTCTCACCAGGCTGAGACCCTGGCCCAGTTCCTGCCCTGTGCAGCCTGTGGAATGAAACTATGTGGAAAAACCAATGCTATGCAACTATGAAGACTGTTCTGGGCCCTCCCCCTTCTCTCTCTCTCTGTCAAAAACAATAAAAATAAATCTTAAAAAAAAATAAAAGAAATATATATATATATATATATATATATATATATATAATCTCTAGGCAACTACAGGAGCAGGCTGGTTCCAGAATATGTGTGACCCATTAGTGAAATTAATTTTTCCTTGAACAAGAGTTTACTGACAAAAGAATAAAGCACCATTGGTTTTCTAATTCCGCCAACTACAGCCAGTTTAAAAGTGACAGCTATTACCAACAAATAACTAATACACTCCAATTAGTATATATATATATTTATTTATTATAATATGTAATACATTTTTTGTTTTTTTATGTCAAGTAATAGAAAAGATAATACAAGGAAGTTTCACTTCACCACACACTAACTCTGAATCCCAATCTACAGAAAAACATTAACAGTTTGTTTAATACCTTTCATAAATATTTATATTTTTACACATGTATAAATACAAAACAATATCTACATTTTGTTTAAAATTTTTTTTTAATTAATAAAAATTTTCCATCCAAATACACAGGATTTTTGAATGGTACACTATAATATTCATGCAATTTATTTAACTGCTTCCCTATCAATGAGCACTTATTACTGTCTCTAGTTTTACACTAGTACAAACCGATCTGAAACAACTATCTTTATACATTAACTCTTACTACACACCAACAAATATGGATAAACACAGTAGAATGCTGGGTGCCAAAAGGTATGTAAATTCAAACTTCAACCAACTGCTCTATATAAACCCTGTAAATGGCTATTGTTCACATTTATAAGACTACTGGACATAACTTAAGAGAACAAAAGAATCGCATCAAATCTTATAAAAATGACTTCTTTGCTCCCTAAAACTCTCTAAAGTCTTTCTTTCTCTTTCCATTTCCACTGTCATAACTTTAGTTCAAGCTGTCATCATCACTGGCCTGGATACTGCCAACATCTTCCTCCTAATAGGTCTTCTTGCTTCCACTACTGCTCTGTCAAAACTAATCACTATACTGCACTAAGAGTGATTTTCTCTAAGTGTAAGAGGTCTGTCTGGAAAGTATCTAGCCATGTAATATGAAAAATAAGAGGCATTTATTGAAGATACAAGAAATATTGTACATAAGACAATGACACTTCAGTCCCCTTCAAAGTAGGCACCATGAGACCTCACACAGTTCTCCCAGAGTCTCTTTCATTGTTCAAAACACTCTGCAAAATCCTGTTGGAATCACCATTAGCTACCTCATCGTATTTTAAATGTGACGGCTACCCAGTACAAATTTTCACTCAAAGGCATCTAGCGCCCCCACTGACTAGTACAGTGAAGTCATCATTATTCACGGATGCGCATTCCAGTCCACTCTCCTTGGCTGCCAGGTTACATTGATGTCACACAAACCATTCTCATTATATTGATAATGGCTGGAATTTCTCTGGATAGACCTCATATGTGTCATTACGCCTCTCCCATGCTTAAAACCCTACAGTGGCTTCCTACAGCTCCTAGAAAGAAAAAAACTCAAATTTTTAATCTGATTTAGCAAGTTCCTATATGATATAGCCCCAATCTACTCACAAGCTTAATTTCATGTCAATCTATCCCCAATCCTCAAAAAACAAAATAGAAAACAGCTTTATTTCAGTCCCTCAAACATACCATAATTCCTTCTTGTTCAGGGTCTTTGCACATGCCATTCCTTCAGTATGGAATTAATACCTAGTCCATTCTTCTTCCCCCAAACCCTCCCACCACTTCAGACTAAGAATAACCATCTCTTCCTTAGAAAAGTAGACTAAAACAAGGTATATGTTAAAATTCTCATAAAATCCTCTAACCTTAATAGCACCAAAGGCAGTTTAGGTCTATATAATCTTCATGGCAACAAAGACTTATTTCTCTTCTACACTTTCTTTCTCCCTAGAACCTAGCATATTTCCTGATACCAGAATATATGGTGAAATGGAAAAATATATGGTAATTGATAATATCTGACAATGCCCAATAGTAAACAGCACTACGATGATAAATTCACTGGCAATTACAGTATGTAAGTAAGCCAAGAAATAATGAAGTGACTCACTGAGTGACCTTTTTAATGCCTGCATTAGAAAAATCAATATTTAATTAAACATTAAGAATCACTAGATCAAAAGACTTGTTTTTGAGATCTTAGTGATTAATTTCTAATACAAATATATTATCTTCACTGTACAAATGACAAAACTGAATAAAATTTACAAATATAAGACGTTTCCTTTTTTCTATAATGAAGGGAGGGAGGGAGGGAGGGAGGGAGGCAGGGATGAAGCAAAGCAATGTATGTTGTTGATGCATCTGGTGAACCTTTCTGAAAATTTTGTGTCCTCAATTAATGCTTTTTAGATTTTAATTTAACTAAGAGTACCAGCTCCAGCTGACATATTGAAGACAAAAGTTCATTTACTTACCTTGCAGATCACCACTATCCAATCCCAGTCATATTAGTTTTACATTTTTATGAAATCAGTTACTCACAAAACATGTTAAATACTATCGTTTCAATATAACCTCTCTTTAAATATAACCTGTTTCATACTTAATCAAAGAGATATTTATTAATTTACTAATATCCAGCAGTGTGTTAGAAGCTAGCCATAAAAAACAAGGCACAAAGGTGCACAACTTAGGAAGAAACAATAAGGGTTATAAAACACTATGTTAAGTATGGTAGTACAAAAAAAAATCAAAGAGCACTATAGGGGCACAGGAGGGAATCTACCCAGGTTTGCACGATACCTAATTCAGCTAAGATCTAAAGGACATATGAGTTCTCCCAGTAAGGGCAGAGGTCCAATAAACAATGTAGGCAGGATGAAGACAAATTAAAGTACAAAGAAAAGAAAGAAAATATGCACTATGTGGAGACCTCCAAACTCTATATTATGTTTAAGTTAAGGACTAACAAAGAGGCTTGAGGTAAGTAACTATTAAAGAAAAAGCTTAAATTGAATCGCCTATATTTTGGGCGAAGGAGGGTAGATATTAATGGTTTTTCAAGCAGCTAAAGTAGTTTGGACAGCTTTCTTGTCTTAGACATCTTGGGGAAAAATAGAAAGTCAGAAGACCAATTGGAAGCCTACTACAGTCTCTTAGAAAAGAGGTATATAAATGAACTGACAGTAAAAACATAAATTACTGTATAGAACTGTTGATCTACTTCATTATATCTAAACTGTTGTTGTCATAGGTCATAACATGCCCATTCCTAATTTACATCTTGATGAAACACCTACAGAAGTATCTGCATTACACTGATCACATTTCAAAGTAAATCCAAAAATAAGACCCAATTCTTATCTGTCATACAACTCCAATAAATCTAGTGAGATGCCACCAGAAATGCCAACTGGGATGTCTTTCATATTGTTTCTGGCAACCAGAATGGCTCCACAATATCAACCTCAGGGCAAACATGGCGAAGGAGGGAGGTACATTAGAGGAACTGCGTGATATATAGGATAGGGGGTCTACGAACTTTTTCTATAAATGGCCAAAATATATACTTTGCAAACCATCCATCCTCTATCACAACTTGTAACAAGATCCATCATAAACAATCTATAAAGGAATGAATGTGCCTGTTCCAATTAACACTTTATTTACAAAAACAGGTAGCATGCCAGATTTGGGCCCATGTGTTATATAGTTTGATGACCTGATATAAAACAGTAACATCATTTTTGTTTAATGGCACACAACATATTGACATTACAATACCAAGGGCCATGTACAGATATGATAATTACATTCTTTAATAGTCCTTTGAAATCAAACATACTGCCCAGCTACAGAGAACATATTTGAGATATCTCATTAAAAAGAGCATTGATATAGAAAAATGTTATACACATTTAAAAAAATAAGAAAACTGTAATACTTACTGTAACACTGGTAACTCTGAAGTAATCATTGCTGGAGAGGTCTTTCCACAATGGAGCAAAAGAAGCAAGTGCTGTACAACTCAAAACTTTAAAAATAACCTCAAAGGTAATCCTGTTAAAAAAAAAAAATTCCAGCTTTATTGAGGTATAACTCACAAAACTGTAAGATATTTAAAGTATACAATGTGATTCTTTGACATGTGTACACTGTGAAGGGCTTTCCCCACCCCCAGAATTAAGACAACCATTATTTCACAATTATTTTTGATAAGAACATTTTTTAAGATTTTTTTTTTAATTGTCCTTGACAGAGACAGAGAGAGGCAGAGAGAAGGGGGAGGGTCCAGAGCAGTCTCCATAGTTGCACGTCATCAGTTTCCAACATGATTTCGGTCCATACAGGTGGGCTGGGGCCGCACAGGATGGGAACCAGGTCCAGGAACTCCCAAATGAGAGGCACACCCCGTAGAGCCAGGGGCCAAGCCAGGGACCGAGCCAGGGGCCTCCCACATAGGAAGCTTACCTCAGTGAGAACTGAACTGGGGACCACCCACATGGGAAGGACACCCCAGTTCAGCATGTGGGTCTGCACGGGCCAGGGCCAAGATTCGATCTTCAGTCCCCAAGGATGCCAAAAGCACTTATTAACCCACTGAGCCATCCTGGCTTTCCCAATAACATTTTTTAAAAAGATTGATTTCACTGTTTTGAAACAAGGTGAGAAAGGAGAGAGCCTAGAGCAGTCTCCACAGCTGTATATCATCAACTATGACATGGTTTCATTCCATACAGGTGGACACAAGGCCATGTGCGGGTGGAAACTGAACCACGGGCCCCCTGTTATTGTGCCTTCATGGTGGCCACCAGTTGCGCTACAGATGAGCACATTGGCCTGCACTGGCTGAGGCCAGGAATCGAGCCCTGGACCCCATGGCAAGCGCTCAACTGTTGAGCTATCCCAGCATCCCTTAAATGGTAAGAACTTTTAAGTTTTACTTTCGTAGCAAATTTCAATTACATAGTACAGTGTTATCAACTATAGTCACAATGTGATATATTAAATCCTCATTATTCATCTCTAAATGAAAGTTTGTGTATTTGCACCACGCTCTCTTTATTTCCCGCACTCACCAGTCCCTAGTAATAGCTTTTTATGCTGTTTCTATGAGTTCTACTTTTTTTTTTTTTCTTTTTAAGATCCACGTATAAGTGATGCCAAGTTTATTTATTCATTCCTCTGTTGACAGACACTTAGGTCATTTCCATACCTTAGATATTTGTGAATGCTGCTGCTGTGAACACAGGTGTACAGATATCTCTTTGGGATAATTATTTTGTTTCCTCTGAAAACATACCCAGAAATAGGACTGCTAAAATCATACATGCCCGTATTGTTTTTAATTATTTGAGAAACCTCCATACTGCTTTTCAGAGAGACTGTATCAGTTAATAATACTACAAACAGTATACCAGGGTTTGCTTTTCTCCACATCCTCACAAACAATTCTCTTATCTTTTTGATAATGGGTATCCTAACTGGTGTTGTTAGGTGGTAACTCAATGCTGTTTTCATTTGCATTTCCCTGATGATTAGTGATGTTGAGTACCTTTTTCATGTATCCATTGGTCACTTGCGTGTGTTCTTTGGAAAAAATGTCTATTTAGGTCCTTTAAAAATTATTTTTAAATAAAATTAATATGACTGACAGAGATGACATACAATCAATCAATACTCCTAGACATCACATTGTTTGGTATTTACCCACATGAATGAAAATCTTATGTCCACTCAAAAGTCTGCACAAAGATATTTATAGAAGTTTTATTCAAAATTGCCAAATCATAGAAGCAACCAATATGTCCTCCAGGAGGTAAATGGGTAAATATATATTTATATAAAAATCCATAGAATGTACAACATCAAGAGTAAACCCTAATGTAAACTATGGACTTTGGGTGAAGTAAACCCTAACTTAAACTATAAACTTTGGGTGGTAATGATGTGTCTGTCAATGTTAAGTTCATTGATTGTAACAGAGGTACCACTCTGATGAGGACATTTGATAGTAGGGGAGGTTGTATGTATGCAGGCACAGGAGGTAGAGGAGATCGTCTCTCTATCTTCTAATCAATTTTGTTGTGAACTTAAAACTTCTTTAAAAATTAAAGTTTCTTTTTAAAAAACACAGCAGGGGAAATAAGACAAAACATTCACGATAGGCCATAATACAATATCAAATGGGATATCACTGGTACAATTAGAATTCCAAAGAGAGAGAGAAAGTATAGAGCAAAATAAACATTTGACAAGATAATACAAAACTTACCAAAGAGAATTTAAGACATTAAAACACAGATGGAAGAGAAAAGAATTCCTGAAAGAATACTCTAAAAATATACATATTGCTAAAAACAAAAGTTAAAGAGAAAATTCAAAAGGAAGCTCAAGAAATAAAATTCCTCACATACAAAAAAACAAAATCAAACTTTTGGTTGGAAAACATGGAATAGTACCTTTCAACTGCAGAGAGATTAAAAAAATGTGGACCCTAAATTATAGATCCAATGACAACAATCTTTCAAAAACGATAGGAGTGATCTCATGGAAAATGGAGAAGTAAGAAGCTCCAAGTCTAAGCCCCTCAGTCCTCAGTAAAGCAACTCTTAAGTTGGCGCCAGAAAGAAAAAAGACAAAGTCAATTTTTACAGACATCTGGAATCTAATAAAAACATTACAAAGAAAGGAGTGCTTGACAAAGAAAGAGTCTACTAAATTTTCTAAAAAAGCACTTGTAGACATTTTGGTTACCTATCTACCTACCATGTCCCCTTCCCCAGCTCAATGGGGCTCATAGGAACAGCCGAACAAGTTCCTGGTACTAGAGAAAAACAGATCTTATTCTCAAAAATTGTGGCTGCATGTTTTGAAGGGGTTCCCAGGTGTTATCTTTCAAAAGAATTTAAAGACACACACTACCAATAGTTGCCTGGGACAAGACACAGTGGATGGGAGAAACACCAGACAATATGGAAAGCCTTAGAATAAGGAAGCTGAGGAGGAAGATACTGTGGGGAATACGGGCTTTAAAGAGCTATCATTTACACCAGGAAACTCAGAGTGCTACAAGCATGTCCACACCTGGATGCATGCTTAGAGAAGCTCTTACCAAGCATCTTTGGGCTCTGTGCAATCACAAGGTTGAAGATTAAGGCAGAGTTATAGGTAGCCTAACTAAGCTTTGAAGAAATACTTCAGCTAAGTAACAATATGCAAACAGGAAGAGATTACAATTTCTCCTTTTGACTCTAGTTGGCTCAGGAACTACAAAAGATCACTGCTGTCCACGAGGAAAACAAAATTTGTTACACACATGACAAGGACTATAGTCTTTGCAAAAAAATAGTTTGGAAAAGTCAGTCTGATGACTGCAGCTCTCAAGAGGTAACAACAGTAAACCCTATCATGGAGGCAAGAATCAGTGTCCAGAGTTACATTATAATATTCAAAATGTCGAGTTTTTAATAACAACAAAAATCACAAGGCATACAAGGAAATAAGAAAGTATGGCCAATTAACGGGGGGGGGGGGGGGGAATCTATAGAAATTATCTCTGAGTAAGCCCAGACCGAGGACTTAGGCTTCCAGAATAAGATAAGACTTTTAGAAGATAAGAGAGAAAAGGGTAGAAACAGTAATTATATCCATAACAATGACAGAAAATTTACCAACTTTCATAAAATATAGACATCTGTCATGGTCAACAAACTTCAAGGAGGATAACTCAAAAGAGATTCACATAGACACAAACTATAAATAAACTATAAGAACAAAAAAAAATCTTGAAAGAAGAAAAAAAGAAATGGTTTGTCATATACAAGCAATTCCCATTAAGACAAATTTCTCATCTAAACCATGGAAGCCAGAGGCAGTAGGATGACATATCTTAATAAAAGAAAACTGTGAAGCAAAATTCCATATCCAGCAAACTATCACTTAAAAATGGCAGAGAAATGAAGACAGTTCTAGGGGGAAAAAAAACAATTGAGGCAGACTATTTATAAACTTGCCCTACCCTATAATAAAATACTAAAGAGTCCTTTACTCAGAAATGAAAGGGCAATAGACAGTAACTTGAAGCTATATAAAGAATAAAGAACACTGGTAAAAGTAACCACACAGGTAAACAGAGAAGCCAGTATTATTGTATTTTTGATTTTCTATAGGTTTATGGTATTATAGTCTTGTTTCCTATACAATTTAAAGAACAAATATATAAAACAATTGATTATTTATATACGTATGTTAATGGACACACAATGTATAAAAGATGTAATTATAACAATAACATGGGGAAGCAGGGATGGCTCAGTGGGTTAAGCACTCACTTTGCAGCCCAGGGACTGAGGATCGAATCCCGGCCCCGGTCTGTGCGAACCCGTATGCTTAACTGGGTTCAGTTCTCACCAGAGTGAGACCCTGGCCCAGTTCCTGCCCTGTGCAGCCCCAAGCCCACCTGTGGAATGAAACTATGTGGAACACCGATGATGTGCAATTATGGAGACTGTTCTGGGCCCTCCACCTTCTCTCGGTCTCTGTATCTCTCTCTCTCTCTGTCAAAAACTATAAATCTTTAAAAAAAAACCACACAAAAACAATAACATAAGGGAGAGGGATGGAAATATAAGTAGAATTTTATAAATCACTAAACCTGTTACTATCAATTCAAATGAGACTGATACACATTTAGGATGTTAACTGTGATCATAAGGGTAATTACTAAGAAAATAATTTTAAGATCTAGACAGCCCTTTGTATCTGCAGGTTTTGCATCCTTGGATTCAATCAACTGTGAGTCAAAAACAGTATTTTCAATCTGCAGTTGGGAATCAGCAGGGGGCCCTAGATCCAATCCCCTGAGAATACTGAGAAACTGCTCTATACAGAAAACAAAAATAGTTCACTAGAAAAAAATCAAATGCCAAAGACTGCTGAAGCAACTGAGAAAGACATAACACAAAGAAAATAAATAATAAAATGGCAAAAGTCTTTCCTTATCAGTAATCACCTTAAATATAAATGTATTAAACTCATCAGTTAAGAGATAGATTGGCACAATGGATTTTTAAAAACTGATCCAATTACATGCTGTCTATAAGATTCATTTTAGATTTAAATACACAATTAGGTTGAAAATAAGAACATGCAAAATATATAGTCTGTACAAATAGTAACATAAAGAGAGCTGGAATAATTATGCTAATATCAGATAAAATAACCTTTAAGTCAAAACTTATGTGACAAAGGAATATATTTGTTAAAATGGTTAATTCTCCAAGAACTTGTAACAATAAAAGATATATGTACCAAATACCAGAATCTCAAAACAAATGAAACAAACACTAACAGAATTGAACGGAGAAACAGACAGTGCTACAGTAATTGGTGATTTCAATACACCACTTTCAATAAAACACAGAAAATCCTCACAGAAGATGGGTAAGGAAAAAGAGGATTTAAATAACACCATAAACCACACAGACCTAGCAGACATATTTAACACTCCACTCAACAAGAGAATACACATTCTTCTCAAGTACATATACAAATTCTCCGAGATAGATGATTAGGCCACAAGTCAGTTTCAGTAAACTTTAAAAGGTTGAAATAATAGAAAGCATCTTCTTTTGAATATAGAAATCAATAACAACAACAAAAAACAAACTAGAAATTCACAAATATGTGAAAATTACATAACACACTCTAAAATATGAGTCAAAGAAGAAATCACAAGAGAAATTAGAGTACTTTAAGGTGCAGCTAAAGCAGTGCTCAGAGGAAAAATAGCTACAACCATCTACATTAAAAACAAAAACGGGGGAGGCTGGGATGGCTCAGTGGGTTAAGTGCTTGCTTTGTAGCCCCGGAGACCGAGGATCGAATCCCGGCTCTGGCCCAGACAGACCCATATGCTGAACTGGGGTGTGCTTCCAGTTCAGTTCTTGCCAGGGCCTATGAGAGGGGCTCCCAGTCGTTCCTGCCCTGCGCAGTCCCTCACCCACCCGTGGAGTGAAACTATATGGAAACTAATGCTGTCAACTATGGAGACTGCTCTGGGCCCTCCCCGTTCTCTGTCAAAAGAGAATTAAAAAAAACAACAAAAGAAACTACCTTAATTAAATATCATAACCCTACACCTTAATAAATGAGAAAAAGAGAAAATTAAACCAACCTACAAGTTGCTAACAAGAATAAAAACAATAGGAATTAGAACAAAAATAAACAAAATATATACTAGAAAAAAGAGAAAATTGAGATGAGAAATTGGTTCTTTGAAAAGGTCACGGGGAAGCCAGGATGGCTCAACAAGTTAAGTGCTCGTTTTGCAGCCCCGGGAACCAAGGACCCGTGTGCTGAACTGGGGTGTGCTTCCCTTGCGGGAGACCACCAGTTCAGTTCTCGGCCCCCAAAATTTGGCCCCTGGTTTGAGGGGACGTGCCTCCAGTGGGGAAGGCCCCCAGCCCAGTTCTCGCCTTGCACAGCCTCTACCCACCTGTATGGAACGATACCATGTCAAAAATTGATGACATACAACTACGTAGACTGCTCTGTGCCATCCCCCTTCTCTCTGTCTCAGTTAAAAACAATGAAATAAATCTTTAAAAAGTAAAAAAAGAAAAGAAAAAAATCAACAAAATTGACAAGATTTTAGATAAACTAAGTAAAAAAAAAGCTACAAGTAACTTTAATCATAAATGAAGGCAGGAATAATACTATCGACTTTACAGAAATAAAGACTATAAGAGAATAGGATAAACAACTGTGTTTCAATAAATTACGCAACCTATATTAAATAGACAAATCTCTAGAAATGCACAACTGCCAAAATTGGCTCAAGAAAAAAATTAAAAACCTGAACAAGGCATATAACATATAAAGAGATTTAACCAGTTACTAAAAAACTTCCAACAATAAAATACATAACCAAATGACTTCACTGGTGAATTCTGCAGATACTTACATAAATAATACATATTGTTCTCAAAATGTCTCAAATTGTTCAAAAAACCATACAGCGAGGAACAGACTGCCTAACTCAGGATCTATGAGGCACACATTTTCTTTCTTTCTTTTTTAATGAAAGCCAAAGAAACCACAAGAAAACTACAGACCAATTTCCCTATGTATAGTCACAAAATTTCTCAGGCAAAAAAAAAAAAAAAGAAATACTAGCAAACTAAATCCAACTACCTGTTAAATGTAATATATACCATGGGCAAGTGAAATTTATACCAGGAATGCAAAAGTGGTTCTACTCTGAAAATCAATGTTATATAATACGGGGGAAGCCAGGATGGCTCAGCGGGTTAAGCACTAGCTTTGCAGCCCTACAGACCCATATGCTGAACTGGGTGTGCTTTCCCATGTGGAAGCCCCCAGTTCGGTTCTCGCCCAAGCTTCCCAAATGGGAGGCCCCTGGTTCAGACTCCAGCTTGTGGGGACACCCGGCCCAGTCGTGCCCTGCGCAGCACCGCCCACCTGTGTGAAATGAAGCCATTTGGAAAATGATGACGTACAACTATGGAGACTGCTCTGGGCTCTCCCACTTCTGTCTCTCTTTCTCTGTCAAAAACAGTAAAATGAGGTGAAGAGTCCCTCGCTCCACACTGTGATGACACTAGAGTGGGGGTGGGAGGGGGACTATGCTGTCTCATACACTGATCCATGCCCAACAGTGGGCACAAACAGTACCCACTGGATATTGTTCATTTAAATCCAATAAAGCTAAACAGCCCCCTTGTAATTTCAGTACAACATTATGTGGCTTCTTAAAGAGTGATGAGGATTAATTTTTGAAGAAAAAAAAAGTAAACAGATTCATCACTGAAAAATAAAATCTTAAGAAAAAATGTTATATAACACATTAATAGAAAGAAGGAAAAAAGAACCACATGATCATCTCAAATTATGACAAAAAGCATTGGACAAAATCTCAAGCAACACCAAAGAGCCAAAACACTTTCATAATAAAAAACATTCAAATAACTACCAATAAAATCACTTTCTTAATATAACAAAGGGCATTTATGAAAAACACATAGGTAACTTTATACTCAATGATGAAAGACTAAAATAAAAGCTTTCCCCCCAAAATTAGGAAAAAACCAATAATACCCATTTTTTTTACCACAGCTTTCAACAAAGTATTCTATGTCCTACCCAGAGCAATTAGGCAAGAAAAGAGACATAAATTGCATCCAAGAAAAATGGTTAGAGTAATATCTAAAATAATAATTTATTTCCAATTACATGAAGTTTCCTTTGTGAAGTGCAAGATATTCTTTAATCAGAGGAATTCGCTATCTGGGTAAAGACAATACAGTCTCATTAGTTCAGCCTCCTCCTTTTATCATCTCTAAATTTTATGTGAGTTGTCTTAAATAATATCTTAGTAGTGAATGTACACACACACATGTAGGTAGGTGATGGAAGGGTGCTACATGATTTCCTAAAATGACAATGATATTATTTCTAAAACTGCTTTTCAACAATTTCAATAAGTAGTACTCTGGAATTACATACAAGTACTTGTAATATGCACATTTACTTTTTTACCATAATTTTAATTCTGTTACCTGTGTTTCCATCATCAAACTAAGAACCATAAAAGAAAAACACTGTTCAATACATCGTACATTAATTCATATATACTGCACATTATAAAGAATTTAAGTAGCATTCTATTAAAAAAACAAAGTTCCAAAACTCTCTTCTTAGTAAATCTCAGCATATAAATGAGAAAAAATTTCTAGCTCTTTTAGTGAATGAGTACACAGTAGAATCGGACCCTCCAAGTTATACAGCAATTCATATTACACAATGGCCCAAATAAAAAAAAAAGGCAACATTGACATACAAGAAATTGGTAGTAAGCTTTTGGAAACATTAATCTAGGAAATCTCAAATATTAAATAGATAAAGGAATAATTTATGCCAAAATTGAATTGCCTAATGGAACAGAAATAAAAAAGTTTACTGGTAACACAAAGTTGCTCATTATTCTACTCTTTCTCTTTTAATAACATATTATAAAAAGCTATCCTTCTTAGCATTTCTGGGTAACAGCTTTAAAATCAAAAGGTAATACAGCAGAGTGGTTTAAAAGTTTGGGCTCTAAAGCCAGATGTCTGGGCTTTTAGAACAGATATGTTTTTTTAATTTTGTAACCCACTATGCCTCAATATTCTCATCTCCCAAACAGCAATAATAAAATAAGAACCATATTTATTTCATATGGTTGTTGAGAGGAGTAACTGGAAGAATGTCTGTAACTCTTTAATAAAATATTAACTCCCTGCTACAGAAAGGAGGAGGAGCACATTAAAAACAGTATAAAGGAATATCAGCTCTGTGAGGGCAAGTATTTTTTGTCCCTTTCTTCATTGCTGTATGCATCCTCAATACCTGAAAACTAATAAAACATTTACTGATGTGTGTGTGTGGAGGGGTGTGGGGGGGTGGGGTGGAGGAGCGCGGGTGCATGCATGTGTAAAGCAGAGAATGCGAAATCAAACTTTAGGAACACTTCCAGAATTAACAAACTAACAAAAGTAGCAGCCTTTTCTTAAAAACAAAAACAAAAAAAAATAGTTGAAGGCGCATTCTCAGTAACTGTGAACTTAGCAGTGACACTTGAAGCTGGTGGAAAGAAGGTAGGATACCAAGAACGGCTTAGGAGGTGAGATGAAGGAGTAGGGTTTATCAAAATGGAGGACAGTTAAGTTTGGAAAAGCCCCCACAAATGACCTTACATATACAATTCTAAAACATAATGAATGAATGCCCCTGGACTAAAGGAAAAATGACAAACCAAAATAAGCCTTTCACATGAAGAGAGCTTTCAATTTTATTATACTGACCAATCTCTCCCAAAACTTTACATACTGGTAGTCACATTTTTTCCTTTAACTTTCAGTGCTCCCATTATTTTTTTCTATACCCCAACACCATGAAATGGCACCTAGAAGCTTAAACTCTCCAGTAATCTTAGCCTTCATTACATTGCTTCCATTACTACACTCTTACTCCAAAACATTTTTTATTTCTCTTAACAGAACCACTATCTTCTGCTTCTGTGATGTGTACTTACTACTCTTGCCCCATACTCCACTCTTCCAGAAGCAAAACTGGCTTTCACTTCACTTTGTCAAGGGACTACATTGAGTTTCAGTGTCCAACTAGGGCAGGTGCACTATATGAAAAAGGTGGAAAAATCTAACAGCATCAATTAGACATATCCAAACTAGAGTTTGGATGAGGATCAGAATCAGAAGTCGACTCAAAATAACAATTCTAACAAGAGTTAAATTATTATTATTTTTAATTCTTCTTACTGATAATACCACATTTTAAAAAAAGATTTATTCCATTGTTTTTGACAGAGACAGATACAGAGAGAAGGGGGAGGGACCAGAGCAGTCTCCATTGTTGAACTACATCAATTTTTGACATGGTTTTGTTCCACACAGGTGGGCAGGGGCCAAGCAGGGCAGGAACTGGGCTGGGGGCCTCCAGCATAGGAGGTACACCCCCTCGAGCCAGGGGCCAAAGCGGGGTGGGGTGGGGGTGGGGGCCAAGAACTGAACTGGGGGCCTCCTGCATAGGAAGCACACCACAGTTCAGCATATGGGTCCACACAGGCCAGGGCCAGGATTCGATACTCAGGCCCCAGGGCTGCAAAGCGAGCACTTAACCTGCTGAGCCATCCTGGCCTCCCCAAGAGTTAAATTATTAATTAAACATAAGTACAATTATCAAGACTAGGGCAGGTTGTAAACATAAAGCCCTCCAAAGTATTCTTACACCATATTAAATCATACAACCCCACTGATCACAAATAAACATTATTAATTGTCCTGCTCTAAATTTAAAGAACATTAAAATACTATCAGTCTTTAAAATAATTAAGTAAAAATGAACCCCAAGAAAATTAAATTGCCTGTATTAA
The DNA here is from genome assembly GCA_004027555.1 of Craseonycteris thonglongyai. Classification (NCBI taxonomy): domain Eukaryota; kingdom Metazoa; phylum Chordata; class Mammalia; order Chiroptera; family Craseonycteridae; genus Craseonycteris; species Craseonycteris thonglongyai. The sequence continues at coordinate 31,014 of PVKE010013692.1, forward strand.
AATCACCCCACACTAAATATTTAAGAGAAATATTGACAGACCTGTCTGTCAAAATACAGGAATTTATGCTTCCATGTGCTTTATATGAAAACTGCATTGTAATTTTTTAAAATTAAAGTTTTTCCAAAATTCAAATACCTCTATCACCTAACTTCACCTCTACCACCTAACTTCTCCCAGCTAAAATTTACATCATTTTCAATGTTTTCCTAATGGATATAACTACTGATTCAAATAAGAACTGTTTCACAATAGCTTCATTGAGAAAAACATATCACCAGTTTAATGAATGCACATGGGAAATAATAAAAATATTCCAAATATGTCTTTTGCCTTTAGGATGCTTTAGCAAATAAACATCTACAGAGAAGCCAAGATGGTTAAATACTCGCTTTGCAGCCGCAGGGACCAAAGATCAAATTCTGACCCCAGCCTGTGTGAACCCATATGCTGAACTGGGGGGTGCTTCCCACGCAGCACACCCCCAGTTTGGTCCTCACCCTGCCTACCCCCCCATCGGTTTGGCCCCTGGTTCGAGGGAGCATGCCTCCCATGCAGGAGGCCTGGAGCTCAGTTCCCATCCTGTGCAGACCCCACCCCACATGTGTGGAATGAAACCATGTTGAAAACTGATGATGTACAACTATGCAGATTGCTCTGAACCCTCCCCCTTCTCTCTTTCTCTGTCAAAAACAATTTTAAAAATCTACTGTTAAAGAGTTTCTGAAAAGATAAATATAATTATGAGAAAATATCTCCTAAACAAATTTGTCAAAGTAATTAATTTTGTATAGCTCCATGATTTTCATATAAAAATTATTTCAAGTGTGGAAGCAAAAACCATTACCTTACTATGTAGTCCTAAATAAAAATTATGACATTTAACAAAAACACCCATGGTTAATTTTTTAAATGTGGTAAAGAAAACATTATTAAAAGCCAATTATCTTTTCAATTCCCTTTAAAATATATGTGAGTATATTAATGTTAAAGCTTTCCATAAACAAAAATTACAATTTCACCCATAATTTATGGCTCATCTATCTTTTCAAATAATCACTCTCCATCTTTATTAACCCCATTTATAAAATATTAATTTGCAAAACTGGATCTATAATACTAATTCTAATTTTGAAACAAGAACATGAAAAAACCTTTTTCACTGCAGCATGCGCATTTCTGTTCTCTATGTTAGGGATAAATCTGTAGTCTCCAAACGACATCTTGAAATTGTTTCCACGTGCTTAGTTTCACGGGGAAAAAATACACAATCTTAAGACGCCAAACTATCTTCTGGTGACCACCATTCCATACCCTCATTGGTATTTAAAAATCTACCACATGTAAGGCAATGTTAGACAAATGCTGGTATCCAAAAATGCTTAAATTATGGTGTGTGCTCTTAAGGAACTTAAATTGCAGTAAGACAGATAAAATAAAGAATCCATGACAGGCAGACTTAAAGTTTCTTGAGTAAAGAATATGTACCTACTACATTTGATGAAGAAGTGAATAAATTCTATGGGACCACAATTAGGATGAAATGGGTTCTTAATAAATCCTAATGATTAAATGAACTTTATAAAATGTAGTCCAAACCAGATAAAACATATAAAACTGTAGAGTGGTTTATTACACCATGGGTTAGTTTTTAAACAGTTTTTTTTATAACTGGAAATTCTGAAAAAGCATTGGTAGTTTTTAAGATTTTATTGTTTGAGAGAAGGTTAGACAGACAGAAGGGAAGAGAGCCCAGAACAGTCTCCATAATTGTACATCATTAGTTAAGACACGGTTTTATTCCACACAGGTGGATGTGGGGCAGCATGGAGCAGGAACCAAATTGGGGGCCTCCCGCATGGGAGGTGAGAACCATCACCATTCAGCCATCCTGGTAATTACCATGGGCTAGGTCAAGGAATCGAACCCTGGGCCTCACAGTTGCCTGGCAAGTGCTCAACCACTGAGCTATCCCAGCATCCCTGTAACAAATATTGTTTACTGAACAATTTTGTGTTGTTACTTTCAATCAAGAGAAAACTTTGTGTGAGTTCTCAAAATCTATTTTTCTACTATCAAGTAACATTTTAACTTAAATTCTGAAAAATCTTTCACATCTTGACCACAGGTATAATTAGAAAAACGTGAACTATAATGCATTAATACCCATAGAATGAGACAATCATATGAGTCCATAAAGATATAAATAAAGATTGAACAAAAAAATAAACAGGGGCAAAGGAAAATCTTTTCCTTATAGTAAAAGAAATAAATGTAGAAAAATGATAAAAATAGAAAAATGACCACTTGATAAATGTCACAGTAATTTTTCCAAGCAGGAATTATTAATGGACACTAACACTGCTAAGCTAAAGTATAGTAAGAAATTGTAAGCATAGTCTCAAAGTCTCTACCCACAAGATACTAATTAATTACCAAGAGGAAAATAGTAATATTACAGTAGAGAAACCTGACAGAACTCTCCTTAACCAAGAGATCATAGTTGATGCCACTAATAATGAGACACATCAACAGAGGCTTTCTGGTGTGATGAACAAAGAAGGGTACAACTTCAGGTCTGTGGTATTCTTACCAAAAAAGGAAAAACTGAATTTAATCGCATAAACCCTAACTGAGGAGTATTCTATAAAATAATTGGCCAGTATTCTTCAAAAGTGTCAAGGTCATAAAAGACTTAAAGGGGATAAGGAACTGTAAGTACCATGTTAGAGGAGAGACATGACAACTAAATGTAATGTGCAATCCTAGACTGAATCCTAGTTTAGAAAATAAGATGTCAGTGGGACAAGTGACAAAATTTGAATAAGGTCTGCATACTAGCTAGTATTAGTTATTACAGTATAATATTAGTTAATTTTCTGTTTTTGTTAATTGTGCTATATGGGGTGTAAAATATTGGCATCTGGGTAAGCTAGGTGAAGAGTATAAGAGGAAACACCTCTGTAATATTTTTGCAACTTTATTGAAGACAGAAATTATTTCAGGAGGTAAGGAGAAAAATCCAAACTAACTCCCAAATTGTGCACTAAATTACAACTCATTAAATGATCTAAGAACATAAAGGAAAAAAACAGGTGAGAGATTTTATGAAATGAGCTTCCCAATTACTCCCCAGGGTTCAAAACATTTCTTTAATCTTAATAATTCACTTACAAAAGCTGGGCATCAGTGCTATGTATTAATAGATTCCCTCTCCCCTCCTTCCTACCCAATATAGTCTGTATCTCTTAAAGACTGAGACTATGATAACTATTCTAACTCATTACACTCTATTGCACTTAAAACTAGCATTTGCATATCCCATGGAGTTCCACAGAACTAGATTCTGTGAAATAAATGGAATTTCAATAAATCCTTGAAGGAAAAAAAGAAATGATCTGATAAAAATCATGCCATACATATTAAATCTCATTAAGAAAGTTACTAACCAAAAAATGTTACAAGCCAGAGGCTTTTACTAGGGAGTAAACTGTCATTTTATCCTTTATGCTTATAAACTTTTAAAGCTCTTCCCTAGTATGTTTCCTAGGGCTGCTGTAATAAAGTACCATACACTGGGTGGCTTTAAACAAAAGAAATTTATTCTCTCACAATTCTGGAGGCTAGAAATCCAAAATCAACATGCTGGCAAGACCTTGCTCTTTTCTGAAGCCTCTAAGGGAGGATTCTTCCATGCCTCTTCCAACTTCTGATTGCCCCAGGCATTCCCTGGCATTCTGCAATGAAACTCCAATCTCTGCCTTCATCTTCACATAGCTGTCTTCCCTGTGTCTATATGTCTGTGTCTTTACATGGTATTCTCCTCCCTGTGTCTGTTTTCTTATAAGGACACCAGTATTATTGGATTAGAGCCCACTCTGAGGCTGACCTCATGTTAACTTAATTACATTAGCAAATATTATTTCCAAATAAAGTCATATTAGCTGGTATAGTGGTTAGGACTTCAACATATCTTTTGGGGGGACACAAATTAGCCCACAATACCTCTCTACTCAATAAAAATACTGTTTAGAAGTTACTTATTCAACACTATTTTTAAAAATGTTTATTGGAACTTCCTATATGCTATGTAACATTCTAAGTAAGAGCTAAACAGAGTGGTAAATAAGTAAGATGAAAACCCCGTCTTTAAGAAGTTGGTACAGTAGACTCTCCATTAACTGGAACTCAAACAAAGGGCACTCTCAAGCAACCAACAAAAAGAAATATATTGAAAAAATAGCACTCTAACTAAAAATTAAAATAAAATCAATTTTTAGTGGAGATGAATTTGTCTCGAGATGAACTCAACAACTGGCTTGCTGTGGATGAAGCTAGTCCAGAAACTCATACATTTAATATAGAAGACATAAGTCATAGAAGCTGTTGTGAATTGTGAAAGAAATGAATGCTCCAGAATAAGAAAGTGATAACAACGGTTATGAGATGGAAAAATATCCTGGCAGAGAGCTACTGCAGCATTTGAAACTGTAATACTTTTGCAGAACACCAACCCTTTTTCACTTCTCAGCATGATATGCTGCTGCACATCATGTAAAACCTGACTTTGCATGGGAGGTGTAGGGCCTCAAAGCAAGCTGATATTTGTTCATTTTTCAAGAAAGCTGCACACAAGTTGGCCAATACAGCATCATCTACTGATGCAGATCCAAAACCATCCACATCCACTTCTCCTCAACCTGTCATAGCTACATTATTAGATCCTGCTACATTAGATCCCAATGTTCCTTCCTGATGCCATGTCTACCCAGTAAACTCTCTACCCCTACTGTAACAGTTTTAAGCATGTATGTGTGTTTTTTTTCCTAAGTTACTTGAAGTTAAAAAAGTCATTATTAATGAGGTTCATTAAAAGTTGAAAAGTTCTGGGATGCGGAAAAAGGTTGACCACTTGCTTTGCAATCACAAGGTCCAGGAATCTACAGTAATCCCGGGCCCAGCCCGTGTAAACCCACATACGGATCTGCGGCACAACTGGTAACCGCTGGAATGGCAGTGAAGGTTTTCACCTCCCATGCAGTAGGCCCCCAGTTTGATTCCCATCCCGCACAGCCCTACATCCACCTGTGTGGAATGAAACCATGTCACAACTAATGATGTACAACTATGGAGACTGCTCTGGGC
>PVKE010013693.1:0-36157 GCA_004027555.1 Craseonycteris thonglongyai
ATCAGAATAAGTATTCTATTTTTTGTCTTCCAAATGAAACACTTCCCTTTAAGAGGAACAACTTATTATTTGCTCCCCCTTTTTTTAAAAATATATTTATTTATTTAATTTTTATTCATTTATTTTTGACAGAGAGAGAGATACAGAGACAGAGACAGAGAGAGAACTGAACTGGGGGAGCTCCCAGTTCAGCATATGGGTCCGCACGGGCCGGGGCCAGGATTTGATCCCCGGACTCTGGTGCTGCAAAGTGAGCACTTAACCCACTGAGCCATCCCGGCTCCCCCCCCTTTTTTTAATACACATAAAATTATAACATTTTAATAAAATATTGATTACAAATTATACTTAAAAATCTAATTTCCTGAAGTTATGATACTCAGCCAAATTATTTCATAATATTTTTCCAAGATTGTTAGAAAAAACATAGAACCAAGTTTGGAAACCTCTTTTTTTTTTTCTTAATTGTATACAGATTGTCCTTATATTTTTTTGAAAATATTGTTGTTCATCACTGCTTATATAAAAATGGTGCTTATTTCCATAAAGGTTTTTAGCATCAGGCCAGGCACCTAAAAGAATAATTACACAAACTGAAGTTAATACTGATAAATTCTTTTTGTAGAGAGCTTTCCAATTCACAAAGCAATTTCACAAATTTATAAAACAATGCAGAGTTAAGGATTATGAAGCTCAAAGATGGAAAAGCTCTTATCCAAGGGCAGTAAGCTATCAGAAGCTTTAAGCCCACACTTGAACTAAAAGTCCAGATTTTGTGAATTCTGTAATTTTGCCCTATCTAATATCTTGCCTCTCTTGTACCTTAAGGTTCTCACCTGAAACACTATTATACCAGTAATATGCCTTCCCCTTTAAATTGACAGTTACATCATAGAATTTAAATGGTCTCTCTCTTAATAGTTCATAACCGTATTAAATAATTTCAAAAAACATGAATAGGGATGGCAGTTTCCAAGAAAATGAAAAGGCATCATAAGAATTGTGCCTCTCTTAAGATTGCCAACATTTTTTTTCTTGCCATCTATAAAAATGTTTCACAACATTGGTGTTATGCTTTCTAAAATATTCCAGAAGAATATTATGAAACATTATTTTTCCCCATAAGCTTGATATAGTCTCATCCAGAAGCAGTCAATATAGACTTTATTCAATTCCTTGATATCATCAAGTTTTGCATATACTAACCTAATAGGATTACTAATATTGAAGAACTTTAAAATGTTATATCCACGCTCGCTTTGCAGCCCTGGGGACCGGGGTCTGGTTCCGGCCCCGGCCCGTGCGGACCTATGTGCTGGGCTGGGGAGCTTCCCCAGTTCAGTTCTCTCTCTGTCTCTGTATCTCTCTCCTCTCTCTCTCTCTCTCTGTCAAAAAACAATTAGAAAAAATAAAAAAATAAAAATAAATAAAATCCTTAAAAAAATATTATATACATACATATGAATTAATATATACTTATAGAAGCATGAGAGTCAAATCATTTCAAAAGCCAGCATCACAAAATTTAGGAGAGGAGGAATTTAAATAGTAGCAATATGGCTAAGGGGTGAGCAACACAATTTTTAATTTATAACTTGCATCATCCACATTGGATAAAATATATCAGTGGCTTATTCAATGATCAAATGAGAAAGAGAAATTGCCATTATCATCAAAGTCACTTTCAGGCTGTTAATCAGAAATGAAGTTGTTTGGAATCTGCCTTATTTAACTTACTAACACATTGTTTAATATATCTTCTTTATAATTTACAGAAATCTAACCTTATTCTCAGGAGATACAGAAATAATTGTTAATGTCCTTTCAACACTAACTAACTACTTTATAATATTGGAAATCTAAATTCAAGTAAGTGGGATATGACATCCATTCCTCCTATCAGTCTACTGGATGTTTCAGCACTGCTCTTTTAGCAATATTAAGTCAAATTTGATACTATTCTTTCTTATTGCAGTTGAAAGACTGTCTTTATTATAATATTTTGCTTTGAGGTAAATTTTTGAACTTTTTATCCTTTCTCTTTTAAAATCAGATTTTTGTCTACATCTGCTTATTGTATTAGGCACTCTATAATATTTATCTGCTCTCTTATATGTGACTATTCTCTTACTTGATGTTCATTTCATAATTATATCACATCAATTATTATGTAGTCTTTATCACCTATTTATTTTCCCGTTATGTTTTCATGTTTATGGATAAATTGTGGAGGTAGTGATGTTTCACTTGAGGGAATGCCAGGATGTCTTAACAGGTTCTGGGCTTGCCTTACAGCTGTGGGATCCAAGGATCGAGTCCCTGCCCAGCTAGAGTTGACCCATATGCTGAACTGGGGCATGCTTCCCATGTGGAAGGCCCCCTGTTTGATTCCCACCCTGCATGGCCCACACCCACCTGTGGAATGAAACTTTGTTGAAACTCTGGGCCCCCTCCCCCACCTCTCTCTCTCCACCCCCCAATCAAACAATAAAATTATATATATATATATATATATATATATATATATATATATATATATATATATATATTACTTGCATTAGGCAAAAATGTCCAAACTGTTTTTATTAACCTGTAGGACAATTAAAAATATTTTTTATGTGCAACCTATGTGGAAAATTGACAAAGAATTGACAATATGCATAATAAAGTATAACAGAGGCCTACAAATAAATAGGTGAGGATATAAGGTCTTAAATCTTTATGTAAGAGTTTAAATCTTTATGTCAGAGAACCTAGCTACTTCATTGAAAGGTTGAAAGTTATAGGAAGTGAGTCACCTTACTCTATTATTAATTCCTATGTTAAGAAATCTTCATTTTAATGTCTCATCATGTGAAGTGTTTGGCTTTGATGAAATATAAGATCCTCAACTCAGATCATATGCTTATGATTTCTCTACATTTCTTCCCCAACCACTTCTAAAATTCAATTATTATATATTTTATTTCCTTCATTTTGGATAACTAAGAAAATGTACTCACTCCTCATAACCCACAGGAGGAAAGGAAATAAATGAGTGAGTCAAATGTGGCTTCTCTGGTGATTTTCCTTCCTAAGAACATGACACCTCAATTCAATTCAACACTAATTTATGGAGCATGTATTGTGTTTTCTAATACAGTGGAGCATACAGATATTAACAAAGTGCCATTTCTGTCTCTGTAGAATTTAAAATATACTAGGGAATGAAGTTATTTACACAAATATTATTTGTAGTTGGTATTGTGAGACAAGTGCAAGTTACAGCGGGCAAGAAGAGAGACAGAGGTAGAGAGAACAGTCTTTTTAGAGGTGGAAATGAAAGGTGGAGGCGGGCATCAGTAACCATTTCTTGGAGAAGGCAGTATTTCAACTGAACATTTAAGGTGGGATAGGATTTTGGCAGCGAGAATGTATAGGAAATGCGTTCTGGAAAAAGGAAGGGGCAATGTGTGCAAAAACATTTAAATAAAGTCATAATATTTTCTGATTGGAAAGTTAGCAAGGGCAAGAAAGGTGGGTGAGGTCCCACTGGGAACTACCGAACGCTAAGCCAAGATGTCCCAGAAATGACCATTTCGAGGAAGAGACACAAAGACACCTGAGTGAGGCTCCCTGGCTGGGAGGACTGTGGGAGAGGCTTGCCAAGCTCTATGTGAATTCAGGAAAATAACACGAGGACAGCTTGCTGCTGTCTGGTGAGCCATTCTTTATAAGATGCTGCTTAATAGCACCTTGTTCTTGGGTTGGGTCCAACTATCTCGAGGCAATGCCAACTTTGCTGAATCTTGCAATTCTCAGTTTCAAGCTCTCGGCAGAGTATTTATGTGTATGTTTCCAACTTCCCAGAATTCTTCCTTTGAATTCTGTGGTCTTGTTTGAAGCTTTGGGAGGCAAAGAGAGACAGAAGAAAAGAGGTGAAGATCAAGAGTGTGGATGATTTTCATCCCTTGGAAAAGTGGCTTTTTAACATTCCCAGTTTCTCTAAGCATCTCTTGAGTATCAGCTATGTGAATTCTGTTGGGCAGAATCTTTCTATTCTTGAGAACTTTTTGTCTGTGTTCACTGTCCCAGGAACCCCCAGGTTGATACAGGAGTCTTCCTTAATGCTCCCATAATGTTCTATTCATATCAGTAGAGGAGCTTATAATTATTATTTAGGTACTGAAATAGGGAATAATGACCTTAGATTAGTGGTACCCAACTAGGGGCAGCCCCCCTCCCCCCAGTGCTATTTGGCTGTATCTAGAGACAATTTCTGTTATCAAGAGGTGGTAGAGGTGGGTTGCTACTGGCATGTAGTAGCTACCAAATATCCTGAAATGCATGGTACAGTCCCGTAATCTCCCAAATAAAAAATATTTATCTTGTCAAAAATGTTGGTAATGCCCAGGTTGAGAAATCCTGCCTTAGAGAAAAAAAGATGTAGTTAAGAAAAAAAGGAGTGAAAAACATTGGGCTTTAGATAATGGGCATTGGAGCCAAATGGGTGGACATGTTTTTTTGTGGGTTTTTTGTGGGGTTTTTTTTCAGAATTTTGAGAGGAATCCTTGAAATTTTCCTAAATTGCTTAGCATAAGGACATATTTCCAACTTCTTCTGGGTATATTCTGCTCTGAGGATTGCATGGCCACTCTCTTCTTTCAGCTGAGTATTATTTTAAAGTCTAATCAGTTCCGATAACACACATATTGGAAGAATCTCTATGGAATGAAAGAGAAAGGTGTTGCTTGGGATGGCTCATTACTGCATGTCTCCTAAAGTGGTCTAAAGCTGATTCCCTAATAAGGGCAGTTAAAACAAAATTCCCTAGCTGTGAAGTGGGGAAAGGAGTCTGTGCCTGGAACTATATTGAGGGTCTAGTCAAGTATTGCCTTAGATGTCAATGGCATAATCAATTTATCCTTCATCCTCATCACCTGTCCCGAATGTGTATGTAGAATCTCACTACCACAACACTGGGAGTTTGTGGGGCCAGAAATAGAAATGGTGATGATGGTGAGGAAATAGCAGACCAGAGAATGGCAACATTCACACAGAATACAGGTGACCACAAATACACTTTGATACTGTAGAGCAAATATGTCTCCAGTGATCTCTCAGTCTTCTTCCTTCCACAAGTACTGACTTTAATTCTTTCAGGGTAATATGTGGAATGCCAAAAAATGTCAAACCGACTTTCTAAAAGGTGAGGGGAAGGTGAGTGCAAACGGTTTCTTAAAAGTTTTATTTCTCTTGACACATATTCTGTTTTACCCATCTGTAATGCAGAGTGGGCGGTTCCAATGCACATCTTATGAATTTGAACTTGAAATGACTTTGGTTTAAAAATAATAATGGTAATGTGTTAAAAGGGTGACAGGAACTCCAGTGGCAAAGTTGAAAGTCTGCACACTGACAGGCTAATTAATATAAATAGCAATTACCATAGCCAATCCACATTGGAGATTTTTTATTTGGTATGATGCACTCAGTGTGTTAAAAATACAGTTGTTATACACTGTAGTCAATGATGGTGTTACCGACAAACCAGACTCTTTGAAAAGCAGTCTACGGGTGAAAGAGCAAACCACAGCTGTAGCTTTGGAGGAACTCTGTCCCTTGGAAACTCACTCACCTCGCAGCACATACATAGAATTGCTGGGTGTTATTCATGCTGCAATCTTTCTATATTAAAAGGCAGTATAATTGCTGAAATACCACTATTGTTCAAGTTAATTTACTTTCTAACGGCCTATTTGCGTAGTGGAATTTGCATTTTATTTCACAGCAAATGTTATGACTCCACCTTCCCTATTTTAGATTAAACACCAAAACTATGAAAGAAAATAGAAGCCCTTAAAGAAGAGAATGAATATAAGAAACGTGTCAGCCACCCATCCCCACCTGGCAACATAGTACCCAGCTTTGCAGTTCAATACAAATCACTTTTACAGATGATGCTGAGCCACACCAAGTTTATTATGAGGGCGTATTTGTTTTGAAAGACCAGTGAGAAGTATGCATAGAGGTAGGTCTTACCAAACTCCAATGTCTCTTCTACTGACTTCTATGGGACTCAGACAGACAGGAGTGCAAATGGTAGATCACAGCCTAATAAAACAAGGCATTGCTTTTTGACCTTCTGTGGTCAAGAGCATGAAATTTGGGGATCTATTTTCCCTCTTTGTTGAAGCACTTATATTATTATATGTATAGTATTGTGTTTTGTTTTTCTTACTTCAAGGTTCAAGGTTTTTTTAAGATTTATTTTATTGTTTTTACAGACAGAGAGAGACAGAAGGGGGAGGGCCCAGAGCAGTCTCCATAGTTGTATCTCATCAGTTTTCAACATGGTTTCCTTCCACGCAGGTGGGCAGGGGCTGCACAGGGAGGAACTGGTCTGGGGGGGGGGGTCCCGCATGGGAGGCACACCCCCTCAAGCTAGGGGCCAAACTGGGGTACAAGAACCAAATTGGTGGTCGCCCTCATGGGAAGCACATCCCAGTTCAGCATATTGGTCCGCAAGGGCCGAGGCTGGGATTCGATTCTCTGTCCCCAGGGGTACAAAGCTAGTACTTAACCAGCTGAGCCACCCTGGCTTCCCCGACAGCTGAACTTTTATTTATTTATTTATTTATTTTTGACAGAGAGAGAGAGAGAGATATACAGAGACAGTGAGAGAGAACTGAACTGGGGGAACTCCCCAGTTCAGCATATGGGTCCGCACGGGCTGGGGCCATGATTCGATCCTCAGTCCCTGGCGCTACAAAGTGAGCGCTTATCCCACTGAGCCATCCCGGCTTCCCCAGCTGCACTTTTGAAGGTGACTCATTGCAGTCCTTTAGAGCATCCCCTAACAGATGCATAGGACTTTGTTTCTCAGGGAACACTGACGGATTACAATTCTCAACAGCTTTTAATCATTTCACCAAACTTGTACACATTTGTCAATTACCCTATTTGGTAAAGTTAATACTGCAGCAATTGGAAGGTGGCAAAGTGCTGGATTAAAAATCATCCATAACATGCTTACATAAAGAAAAAATAAAGTTTAAAACATATTTGAGAGTCAGTTTTTTATCCACAGGAAAAGGTTCATTTTATTTTTCCATGATAAACTTTATATTTATGTTATTAGTCAAAAGAATTTTTAGATGCTTCATGAATAAACACATGGGTGAGAAAACTATGAAAATATACAGAATAAAACAAAGATAATTAACAGCACATAATTAAGCACAGTTGTTTTCGTCTTTGAAAACTTTAATCACAGCACAATAAAGGTTCCCAAATGAATGGAACTGGAAGTATTTCCACTTACAAGGTTACAAGCAGACATAGAGGATGGTAGCGAAACTTGTAGGCTGTGCAACTGAACAGTAGTCCAATTAGAGCCATAACTCTCACCTACTACTCTCTTGCTATGTGACCTCGTATCAGGAATGGGCAAACTTAAGGCCTTGGGGCCATATCTAAACCCCACCCTATTTTTGTAAATAAAGATTTATTGGAAGCCAGCCACACTCATTCATTTACATGTTGTTGATGGCTGCTTGCCAGAACAACAGGAGACTTGAGTCATTAGGACAAAATTGTACGGTCCACAGAGCAGAGTGGAAGACATTTACTATCTGGCCCTTTACAGAGAAAATTTGCCAGCCCTGTATTATGTAACTACTATATACTTAAGTTTTTCCATTGGTCAAATGTTTATAAGAGTAACTAACTCCTAAGGCAATTGCAAGATATAAATGAGATAATACATAAAAAGCTTAGAAGCCTTTTGGACACACAGTACACTCTCAATGAATGCTATTCATTATTGCAAATGGATTCTTCTCAGTAATATAAATCTATCTACACACAAGTGCAGTACATAATTTCAATATCCTGTTAAAGGTCTTCATTTAACAAATTATTCTAAAACAAAACACAGCACAACAACAATAACAAAACAGTTCCAGGGTTTATTTAGTTTATTGTAGCTTCCCAACCATTAACCAAAAACTATATTCCTTGCTTTATAGCTAATAAGTCACTTAAAAGCACTTAATCACTATTTCAACCAGAACCCTGGACACCTTTACCTTGTTTTGCCACTAGCTTGTAGAAGTATGTAGTCCATGGTCAAATACGCCTCAGTAAAGTTAAACAAGTGGTAGTTGGCACCATACAGCTTTGTTATAATGAAAACATGAGGTGGCTGCCATTACATAGTCCTGCACTAATGAGAACAGTAGGAGGCTAGCATTACAATGGTCTAATGAAAACAGGAAATGGCTGGCATTAAATTGGTATAATAAAAACAGGAGGTGGCTAGCATTACACTGGTAGGAAAAATAAATTAAGAAGTGTCAGGCCTCCCCAATCTCATCTCCATTATATATGACCACAGTACCCACAATTTAGACCAGATCCACTCAAAATCAAACCAGTGTTGAATGGAAGCAAGCATTTTTTTTTTTTTTATAATATGCTTCCAAAGTTTCTTCTGTTTCAATTTGTGTTTCCCTTAGGCTAATATAAGCATGTTGTAAAATAACAATGTAATTCACACTGAACTTCTTCTTTACTCTTTAATTAAAAAAAAAAAGCAACATTATTTTTGACTCAGAAGATGATGGGCTGGCAGAAGAGTCAACAATTCAGAAATATCCTAATTTGTTCCTTGGAGTTGCATAAGACATACTAAAAAGGAACACAGGGAGGAAATAAAATGCTGTCTAGAAAAACAAAATTAAGCACCAAAAAAAACAAAATTAAGCACCAAACCAATCATTCAAGTAATACACTTTAATTTTTCTGAACTAAAGATCAGGGTTTCTCATATATGTGTTGATTTTATTTTTTAATTATTAGTATACATAGAACACTGTTGTAGATAGCTCAGAGATGATAGATTTACAGGAATATTATGTTTCAATGTAACTCACCAAGCCAGCTGTATCTGATTCAACCTGGTCTTTTTATTCTGGACTGAAAACAAAGCAAGTTGGCACAGTTCAAGGTTAGTGTGTTCAGATAGCACAACAGTCCTCTCTATCACTCGGTGACTGCAACTCCCATGTTTTCAAATCTATATTAGTAACTTAATTTTTTTACATTTAAAATAAATATGTATACATATTTACAAATGACTTCAGACAAGAATGATGTCAAAAGAACTTCTATGGAAAAGGTCATGTTTCTGTAGGCTCATGTACCCTGGAAACTTTAGCTTCCCAGGGTAGAAAAATGAAGGAAATATTCTGGTAAGATACATAATTGACAAAACAGCACTATGAGTCAAATAAGGTGAAAATATTAATACATAAATCTTTTTTACGTAGTTTTATACATTGACTTTTAGTTTTCTTTGTTCCATTATTTTTTTTTAGAGATGTATTTTTATTGTTTTTGACAGAGAGAGAGACACAGACAGAGACAGAGAGAAGGGGGAGGGCCCAGAACAGTCTCCGTAGTTGCACATTATCGGTTTTTCCACATAGTTTCATTCCACAGGTGGGCGCGGGGCTGCACAGGGCAGGAACTGGGCCAGGGTCTCACCCCGGTGAGAACTGAACTGGGGACACTCCCCAGTTCAGCACATGGGTCCACATGGGCCGGGGCTGGGATTTGATCCTCGATCCCCGGGGCTGCAAAGTGAGTGCTTAACCCACTGAGCCATCCCGGCTTCCCCTGCTCCATTATTTTTATTAATCTTTTCTTCTAAGAGTTCTGTATTAGCTTAATGAACAAACCCAATTTCATGAATACATTTCTACCTAATATATATAAAGAAGTAAACAGGGAAGGCAGGAATAATCTGATATTATTTCTATTATATTTTCACATTTATATAAGATAACTTTTTCCTTCTTGTATGCCTTTATTAAAATAAAATAAATGACCCAAACTGATATTAAAATTCAAGTAAGAAATCGTGAACAAAAAATGTCAATTAGCGTTCTTTATTCATGGTTTTTTCAACGAGGTGGAATTTATAATGTTCGGAAGTAATTTATTTCACAAGTTTAAAGCCAGAATCAAATCTATGATGTGCTGAACGCTAATACATGTGTCCCATAAAATCTGTCCCTTGGATTGCGTGGAAGTCACAGACATGGCTTAATCGAGACACAAAGTAATGTGTGCCATGCATTCAAAATTAGCTTCTGGCCCAAAGCCACTAACTTTGGCATCCCAAGGACTGATTCTATCCTCTGCCAAGTTTCTGCAGAGACTAGACTCACTGAATTCTGAATCACAGCCTCTAATTCCCCTTCAACAGACAGACTCTCTTTGAATTGTGATACCAGAGAAACTTGCAAGTGAACATGAAAATTGAATGTGAAATATAGAGTTTGCCAAAGAAGAACATTCTAAATAAAAGATGGACACAGAACATGAAATATTTCTAATCAATGAACTGTAATGTGGACTGTGTACTAGCCAGTTTTGCTGCCCACTGCCCCCTGCCCTTTCTATTTGTTTGTTTCTTATACAGAGAGCACATTATAGGCTGGCTGCTTGGTCTGCCAAACTCCAAAGAAATACTTGAAAGCTTATGAATTTTGCATACCATAAATTTACTAGACAGGTCTCATCACATTGTAAGCAATATTTTTTATTAGCCAGCTTTGTGGAAGAAATGGCATTTTGCCCTCATATCAAACTAACCAGTTCTGTCATGGTTGGCATCTTTATTCCATTATTAAATACATCAGTCAATACCACCTGTGTAATTGAGTCTTGTTATATAACTCCGAGAGTTGTTAAAACTATGAATTTTGTTTCAAAGTAAAATCAACAGGCAGAAAAGAAGACTGTTTTCACGGAATCTTAGAAAAGTATGCATCACCACAGCAGCTATTTCCGTTTTAAAAGAATGAATGGACTTTTCCTCAGATTATGTTCAAAATCATTTATAACTGTGTTCTACTTAGAGTACTGCATTAAGCATTTGATTCAACATAATTTTGTCTGTGTGGAGCATATACAGCCCACAAAACCCAGCACCTGGAAATTATAAGGGGATCACAAATAAATGAGGTGGCAAATGTGAGGACAACTTGAAAAGACTTGTTTAGAATTGAAGGTGGAGAAGGTAAAAATGTTTAAGAAAGGGGCAATTTAATAAAAGAAAAAAAACATAGTTCTTTATTTGGAATAAAAAAAATAGCTCAAAGGAAAAAGCTTAGCAGGTTTTCTTAGAGGTCAATAAAATTATTTTTAAATAAGTAGAAAAGATGCTAACGTTGGGAAAATTCAAGGAAATAAAATTGCAAATGTTTAGTTTCCTTTATTCTCAAAGCTCATTAGGACAGCTTTAAATGGCTATTGAAAATAATGACATAGGATTAAGTTAAATTTCCACAGGTAAAGTCAGCATTATTATTTTGAATGTTAGTACTTTATCTGGAAAAGGCAACTAGATTTCTGATTTCCCCTAGTCCTAACACCTGTTCTATTGTGTTTTTCAAAGGAAAGTAAAATATTTTCATAATCTCATCCAGAAAAAAAAAATGTGCATGTGAAATTTACTGTATTTTTAGCACACCTGAATTTTTAGAATTCCACAAGAAGCAATCATGGTAATAGTCCACATTGGAGCAATTTATGTGACTCACTTTAAGTAAAAATGCAAATTTAGTTAAATGAAAGATTAATTAACCCAAATATAAAATGTAATATAACTATGCAGTTTCAATAGTATTTTACAAAAGTATATTGAGTATAAAAGAACTACCATGGGGAAATATAAGATATAATTTAGATTTAAGAGATACACATATTTTTAGGAATACTTCTACTCAATAAGTAGTCATTTTAACTCCACATTAGACTAAATTACCTTAAAAAAAAAACTGTCTCCATGTATCTGTACCTGTAAGGCCAGACTGCAAAAGAAAACCAGTATTTCTCAAAATACTCTTCTTTAATTTACATCTTCCAACCAAAAAATATTGATGCATTATTGAGTATTGGGTGCAGGGAGAGAGCTATGTCACAAAGTAAAGTCAGAACTCTAAACAGACCTTGTATGTAATTGCACTTTTAAATATCCACTGACAGACTCTACTGAATATTTTGACAATAACAGAGTCATTTACAACAAAGCACATATACTGCCTTTTATGAAAAGTATGATTCTTTTGCTGTTTTTCTTTATCCCATTTCAGTTTCTCAGCTACTCTTTTCAGGAAACTGCCTGTTCAGTTCTCTTTCCTGTTTCATTTCAGAAATCTCAAGAAATAAGAACTGAATTTGGCATGCAGTTCACAACTTAATATTAAGTACTTGAGAACTTCATGAATACACATTTGGGAGATCAGTTGGAGGCATAGAGAACATTCCATGCTGGTCCGCCCAGTACACAGACAATGCACATGTTAAGAACATCAGCAAGGCCCTGGTAAAATTAAAGAAAACCATTTTGAAGTAATTTTCATATATAAAGGATCAAAATGATTATGGGGAGAATAAAATACGTAAGTATTGAACCTCCTACAACTATGTTGTTTTATAACATATTTTGAATTCTATATGGTGGGGTGCAGTGTTTAATTTTATGTATCAATTCCAATTAATATCTATCATCTATATTTATTATCTATCTATCTATCATCTATCATGTGTCTATCTACCTATCTATCCAATCTATCATCTATCATCTACCAATCATCTATTTATGTCTATCGTCTATCTAGCTAGCTAGGTATCATCTACATATCGATCTATAGATCTATCATCAATGTATCTTCTATCTATAGCTATTATCTGTCTATAGTCTATTGGTTATGTTTCTCTAGAGATCAGTGACTAATGCAAGTGGTAAAATATAATATTGTAAGTGCTAAGGACCAATTTGTTTAATGGTAGTTTTGGTTTAGAACAGTTGAGGACTCTGTTGGAAAATGTAATCTGAATTAATTTTGTGTCTAAGGCATTGATAGTTCTTAAATTAAAAAAAACAAAAGAAATTTACAACTTATATACGAACAGAAATACTTATTCAATAAAACTAATTAACCATAATTCATTTAAGATAATGAATGATTGTGTATTATTGAAACTAAATTGCCACTTGAAACATGAATATAAATATGGCACAATGCTCTGACTGCAGGTGGTTTCAAGTTTGGCATCGCTCACCTTCTCTGCATTTGATAGTGACACCATTTTTCTACCACTTACCTCTTTTTGACCTCTTGTAAAACATTCATTAGTGCACTACTGTCTTTTAAATGAAGGCATGGTTTACATCTTAATTTCAGTGCCACTCTTTTCTCTTCAGCCTACTACAATACATATAATGTTATATAGGTCTAAATTTGATAACTAATTTTTTCTATAATTAAAAAGTGAAAAACTACACTTTGAGAGCTCTGATACTCAAGGACAGATAGTAGTCTGCTCTTATCTTGGGGAATACCATCCAAGAATCCCAGTGAATACTAGAAACCATGGATAGTACCAAACCCTATACACACTATGTTTTTTCTATATGTGCACACCTATGATAATGTTTCATTTATAAATTAGTCACATTATGAGATTAATAATAACTAATAACGAAACAAAAATTTTAAGAATGTACTACAATAATATCTTACTGACCTATACTCACCCTTCTTTTTGTGGTGATATAAGATGATAACATGCCTATCTGATGAAAGAAAATGAGATGAATGAGGTATTATGTAAAATAAGGTGCGCTTGAACACACACACAACCTGTGATAACATGACAGTGAATCTAATAACCAAGGGAATTACTAAGTGACTACTGTATGGGGAGTTTATGCAGTGTGATTGTTCTGGACAAAGGAATGACTCATGTCCTGAGCTGGACTGAATGTCAATGGCATGAGATTTCACTCCACTGAAAATAGCTCAAAATATAAAACTTAATAATTATTTATTTCTGGAATTTTCCACTTCATATTTTCAGACCTCAGATAAAAGTGGGTACCTGAAACCATAGTAAGTGAAACCACAAATATGGGGGAATTAGTGTATTTGCATATCCCAGAGAAAATGTTGAGTTCTGAATGAGTAGGATAGTTTTTATTGTGGTCATTATATTATTTTGAGGTTATTTTAGTCCAAATTATTTTCTGTTTTCCTTATACTGTTTCTCATACTACTTCTTTCAGAATATAAGCAGAAAATTGTGAGACACAATAAAACGTGTCACGGAAAGGTAATGGAAGGCATGATCCAGCTTTAGCAATTATATTTGATTTTATGAATCAAAGGCTGTATGTCTTTATCCACAATTCAGCTGAAAAAAGCAAATCAGTGCCATCCAGAGAATCTCCACAACATAAGAATGAGTTTAGGTAGAGAGATAATCTTCCAAATAAAAAAAAGGTCAATGAGATAAGGTACTACTTAACAAATCTTTAAATTTCTCCATTTTGGCAAAGTTCCTAAAAAAGAAGCAAGTAGTGGCATTGGAGTATCTCATTCTTACCTTGGTGAGCTCTTAAAATGTAATTTACTGCTACTCTTAATTACTATATACTCCACAAGTGTTGATGATTTTTGGCTTACAGCAGCTTCATAGTCAAACAATGATGAATAAATATACCAAACTTCTGTGTTTTAGGAGACATCTAGTGTTAAAGCAAAATAAGATATTCACACTAATCTGTATGAATCCCACTTCAAGTTTTAATAAACTGCCTAAAAATATCCTAGAACTAAAGTGATGGAGTTATTCCAAGGAGACAGATATTTTTCCAAGGAATAAGTGATAATTTCCTTCAAAAGAAAGAAAGAATTGGCATGATTTTCTAATGTGCTAATTGTATTAATTGTCTAGATTCTGCCAGGTCTTACTTTTGAGTTTTTTAAAAAACTCAAAAAATAGCAATGAATTCAGATGTCCTGAGTATGGCAAGCATTCCCTAATTATACTTTGATTGGAAGTCCTTTATCTGAAGTTCTGTCATGTTTGCCATATATTCGGATATCTCATGACATATGTGTGTGTATGTGTGTGTATATGAAAAATATATATATACATATTCACATATTATATACCTATAAATGTGTACATATATTTATATACACGTGTGTGTGTGTATGTGTGTGTGTGTGTGTGTATATATATGTGTGTGTGTATATATATATATATATGTGTGTGTGTGTGTGTGTGTGTGTGTGTGTGTGTATATATATATATATATATATATGTTGTTAAAGGTCTACATGGTGGCCAAAAACAAAACAACAAAAACAAAGCAAAACCTAAAAAACTTTGGCAGGCAAGAAGATACATATGGATGTGGGTGGCAGTGTTTGAACAACAGATCTGGTTGTCCCTAAGGGAACATTTCAGAAAAAAAAAATATTTATAGCAAACTAGTGTATTGTGCTACACTGAGTGAGGGTTTCTACCAAATATTTGTATCTACCAAAATTATAGCCTTTCCTATTGTTGACTCAGTGCCCCTTGCATTATATCTGTGAAACAAACTCTCATATGTTGCCATAATCTCTCTTTGTCCTACAGATTTAAAATTTTGTATTTCTTGTATAGACTTAGTTTTAAAAATTGCATTTGCATTATCTATGTTGTTTTGAGCAATGTGAATATATATATATTGATTTCAACAGACCTATCACTTGGGTTAGAATCAAACAAGCTGCATAAATATCTTTGAGATTAATTATGTAATAAATCCTAAAATGCTCATTTATTTTCCTTTTCTTTCATCCAAAAGTTTCTTTAATTCAAATATAAGAGCTACGAGGTCTGACAATTAAGTTCACAAACTTGCCACTGCACGCTTACATTGACAGCACTATACAAACAACTCAGTAAAGTTTTATAACCTTGGTATATCAGTGTCTCACAGCTGTGTTCATGTTGACATGTGGCAGTGTCTTGCTGAATAGTGTTCATTATTGTTATTGTGAGTTTTTGTGTGCCCTACAGAGAATGTAGGACCTTGAATTAGAGCAACAAACAAACATTCAATTTCTTGTTAAACTTGGCAAAAGTGGAAGTGAAATCAGGGACATGTTGGTCCAAGTTTATACCGCTAATGCAATGAAGAAAATGGCAGTGTACAAATGGATTAAACATTTCTCTGGGGGAAGAGAAAGCATCACTGATGAATAGAGGTCTGGGCAGCCAGAAATGAGCAGAACTGACAAAAACATTGTGAAAATGTATCAACATGTGCGTTCAAATTTTTGGCTGACTATGAGAAGTATAGCAGACCAAGTGAACACTGATAGAGAAACAGGGAAATCTTAACTGAAAATCTTGGCATGAGAAAAGTGTGTGCAAAAATACTTCCAAAGGAGCTCAATGATAAAAAGAAGCAAAGGAGGATCGAGGTTTGCCAAGACCTCTTGGAGACACAAGACGATGTTTTGAGGGGAAGCCGGGATGGCTCAGTGGGTTAAGTGCTCACTTTGAAACCCCAGGTACCAAGGATCAAATCCTGGCCCCAGCCCGTGCAGACCCATATGCTGAACTGGGGAGTACCCCCAGTTCAGTTCTCACCGGGATGAGACCCTGGTCCAGTTGCTGCCCTGTGCAACCTCGCGCCCACCTGTGGAATGAAACTATGTGGAAAAACCAATGATGTGCAACTATGGAAAATGTTCTGGGCCCTCCCCCTTCTCTCTGTCCCTGTCTTTGTATCTCTCTCTCTCTCTCTCTCTGTCAAAAACAATAAAAATAAATCTTTAAAAAAAGACGATGTTTTGAGTCGTGTTATCACTGGTGATGGAACACGGGTATACCAATAAAACCCCGAAATAAAAGGTCGAAGTGCACAATGGAAATCAGCCAATTCTCCACAACCAAAAAGTTCTTTCAGCCAAAACCAAGAGTCAAAACATTGCTACTAACATTTTTTGACATCAGAGGGATAGTTCATTATGAATTTGTACCAATTGGACAAACAGTAAACCAAGTTGACTATTTGGAAGTACCGAAAAGGCAGGATGATAAAGTTAGATGAAAATGACCTCAGCTTTTCCCCAGCAACTCGTGGCTCTTGCATCATGAAAATGTACCAATTCACATGGCATTGTCTGTGAGGGAGTTTTTAGCCAGTAAACAAATAACTGCATTGGGACACCCTCCCTACTCACCTGATCAGGACCCCAATGACTTCTTTTTTCTTTTCTTTTTTATTTCCTGAAGATAAAGGAAATATTGAAAGGAAGACACTTTGGTGACATTCTGGACATCAAGAGTGATACAAGAATGGCTCTGATGGCCATTCTAGTAAAAGAGTTCCAAAAAATTGCTTTGAAGTGTGGATTAGGTGCTGGCATTAGTACATAGCTTCCCAAGGGGAGTACTTCAAAGGTGACTCTAGTTACATTCAGCAATGAGTTATGTAGCAATTTTTCTAGGATGAGTTTGCAAACTTAATTGTCGTAAGCAAGCCATGAGCTGGAGTTAGTACCTGAATTTTCATGCACTATGGAAGCTCCTCTTGTATTTATTTCATGAATAAGAAAATGTCCTCCTCCTTCTTTATGGAAAACAGTAACTTGGTAACTTTCCTACAAAGACAAAATGGGCTATAATGTCTGCTTTATAAATGGATTTTAGAGAAACAGTTGTTGATTTAAAAAAAAACTGGTTAATAAAAACAGTTTATTATTTAACAAAATGCCTATATTATTAACTTTCCCTGAAAAATATATCTTTTGAAGGAATTTGGAAGAATATGAAGAAGATGTATTTATGCCACTAAAATGGTTATTTAAAAAATGAATGTCAGGTGTTAACACTTTTCAGGATATTGAAAATAATTCGGTGCTTTAGAATCAACTTCCACAGCATTTTAAATTTTGGTTTTGCATATACACATTTGTTGGAAGAGAAAGAATAGAGAGTGAGGTGTGCTCTTGGAGCTTAATAATCCTATAATATGAAACTTTTGTCCTCACAACCCTCCAGCTAGCTATACATCTCTGGCCTAGAACTTTTCTCTAATATTATGATATACCGTAATGTAAAAAAGCAAATGCTAAGTAAAGGCTTACTCTGTACAAGGCACTGTTACAAGTGCTTTGTTGTTATTCAGCTATTTATTCTTCACAATATTCCTGTGTAGTTATAAACTTTTATTACTGTAATTGTGTCAATGAGTACAACTGAAGTTCAGAGCTTCAATAGTTTACTCAAAGATACGCAAATAAGGAGGGTGAATGCACCATTGATAAACGCAGTGAAACTGAGGAGGTTGTAGGCTTCTCTGCTCTATATTACTACCTTTGTAGAAGAGGCAATACAAGTTTAAAGTCTTGAACAAACCTCTAGATTAACAGGCAAATAAAAGGAGAAATAAAAAGATGGCAATTTTTGGATTCTATGCTTAAAGGAGCAAAACTGGGACAAAGCTGAGAAATAAAATTTAAAAACTCATGGGGAGAATAGCTGAACCCTCTGAATGCAACCTAGAGTATCATTTTGTTACTCTCTAGTGTGAATGACCATTGTATTATGTGAAAGTGTATTTGGTCACTATAAGGCAAAAGCTAAATTGTCTGACTTGGAGCTCTGAGGACTTTGAAAGATGACTTTAAAGTACTGAAACGGCCAGCAGCCATGTTGCTTTATGTAATAGCAGGAGTACAACGGGTTTACATATTTCAGAGGAGCCTTCTGAAGATTTTTATTTCTCCCACCTACTTATTTTCCATTAGAAATTGAGATTTAGGGTTGTTATTTTAGCATTAGTTGTAACATAGAATCAGAAATACTCTAATTTTATCTATCCTTTCTTTTTCCGAGATAAATAAAATGCAAAATAAGGTTTCCCAAGGGTCAATTAACATTTTTCTCTATCTTTTAATTTCATGTCCTAAATGTAGGAAGCCAATCTGAACATCTAGGATTATTAGACTACCTTTCTTCAATAGCAGAATGTGTTTGCCACTTACAGTATTATAATAATCGCTTCATCTCCATTTTGCCTGTGTAGACACAGCAAGCATTAATTTTTATGGGGTGTGAAATCAAGCAAACTGGAACTAATTGAAGTGTTAGTCAACACTGTACTCAAATTGAACAAAGCAAGATTAATATGGCTCAGGTAATAATTGAAATACATATCTCATTCAGGCACAAAATAGGGGGTTCTCCTTGTTCACCACCAAGGAGCAGAGAGAGTCTAGGAGATTATCCTGGACCTGCTTATACTTGGCTCTTCTGGCCAAGGTCCCCCCTTTCTGTGCTCGGAGGCGGGGGGTGATCGCTTCTCAGGGACACTCCCCAGCACCCACCTACATGATTTCACTTCCCCCTTCAATTCTATTTGAAACTATTTTTAACCGGCATATGTGTGTGTGTGTGTGTGTGTGTGTGTGTGTGTGTGTGTGTGTGTGTGTTAGTGGGAGTGGTGGGGTGGTGGAGGTGTGGAGAAAAGGAGATTGGTAGCAAATATGTGTTCTGCCTGATTATTTTCTAGTCTTTTCCTAAACCTGAAAGGCCACTTTTGAAACCTGTATCTTTCCTGAATCTGAAGTGCCACTTTTGAAGTTGGCAGTACAAAAATGTATATATTCACTTTAGGGGTGTGCTTTGACAAGCCTACCTCTAAGCAATAGAAAGAGCCCAGAGTAATCAAAGGGTAGGAAAAAATCAGATCTTCAAATACTCCGTGAAGCCCTTGGCAGCACATGGAGCACAATGGAACAACTCTGTCATAGACACTCCTGCCTACCACCATCCCTCCTTGCCAATTACTCATACAATTCTTTTCTCTGTTTCACCTTTGGAGTTTTCTGTATGCCCAGATTCATCTGTTTCTCTGCCTCCCTGTAGACATTCTCTTCCTTCAAAAGGGCTTTAATGCGCATTCTTGTATGCAGAAAATTACCCGTAAATTATTCCATAGCTAATGAAAACAATTGGTAATTTTGCATATAAAGTGGAAGGCTTGTTTAGGTTCTTTGTTTTCTGAAATTGTAAATTTCTAAAATCAGAGCTCTTTATCTAACTGCATAGTAGCAGTTAGCACACTGTGGGAATACAATAATCAATTGCATTTATGGTTATATATGTAATATATACAAGCATTTATATCTAAAATAATCTGTTTTGTAAAACAAGAAAATACTTGAATTAATTTATTATGCAAGTTTAATACAGCCTGAGCAATGTCATAGTTTCTTCATCAACATCCAATACAAAAATAAAGCTGAATATGAAAGAAGATGCATAACAACAGTTCTCTTCTTTGAGTATTAATCAACATTCCATGTTCTGCATCCTCACTACACCCATGTAATGGTGTCATAAATATTTGAGTACTAATCTGAATCTGTCCATCCCTTTGTAGAAGCAATCCCGTTTTCCTTTGCTTCCTGGGTGGTACCAATTGCCCATCTTTGCACCTCTAAACAAAAGCAATCAAATCCCCCACAATTTCTCACCTGATGCCAGTCATCAGCAGCCAGAAAAATGGAATCTTCCTGTTAATGTCATCATTTGCATAGCAATTAGTATTCTAGTGCATTATTACATCAGAGAATGAGAAAAAGTGACCTCGTATTTTATTCAATCAAGAAACAATCAGTGTCAAAAGCCTGATGTCCACAGCTAACCTTGTAATTATAGCTTCTTTCCATATGGAATTGTACTAGGAGGGATCAAGGCTCATCCTTCAGTAAAAGGAGTTTGCATTCTACAGGAGAAATCCAAAACACAACTATCTCTGAATACAAGAATAGAAATTATGTGCTTGTTTCTCCAGGGAAGCTTCGGTCCGGCACACTCCTGGAATCAAATATGTCTATGAGTGTTCACTGTGAACGTGATTGCCTGGTTTATTGCTAGACTAGGTCAATGCTACTCCTGCAATCTGGAGTCACTTTACCAGCAAGGCGATTTCACACAATTAATTTCCTTCTTTAAAGGAAGCAATAAAGGACAGGCGATTGGAAACCTTACAACTAATATCCTTTACCAACTAGTGCACACATCTGCAAGCACAAATTCCCCTTTGTGTACACTTACATAAGTGCATTCAAATTTTAAATAAGGATAGGTTTTTCACAGATCAATTGTGAACTTCTTGTAAACAAACTAACAAACAACAAAACAAAATAAAAAACAAAAACTGTAAAAAGCAGAACGCTCAGAATGACTCACAGATCTCAAATTCCTCTTAGGTACTTCTGTACTCTTTGGGGATAGAAGAGTGTGGTTGTAATATGTATAAAGGCGGAAAAAAGGAATAAAATACCTGAAAGTAACATTATGAGAAGACAGAATCTCATATTTAATTTATGGGTTGGCAAACATGGTATGCATTGATTTCATAATTATTTTGTGCCTCTCTTGTTTTTTGTAAGTTAAAAGGCCACTTAAAGTGCTATAAAGTACAACATAAGCTCTCTTTTCTCTTATGTGGACATACTTTGCTTTTTGGACATCCTTTTACTGTCAATACTTACATCTGTTGTTTAAAAAGCTATTCGTGGCGCAATTGCTTTTTAAATGCAAACCCATATGTGTGATCTCTAGAGGAACTGGTAAATTTCACCAAATGGGCATTCCTAAATTACATGCCATCTGTAGCTAGTGAAGAGAGGACTAAACCTGCTCAGCTGTGATTTTGCACCAACATTTCCATCATTTTGATCGGCTCTAGGGAAATCATCCGTTTTTGGCATGAACTTTCCTAACCCCAACAGGTTAGTATGGTCTGCTGGAGTTGCATTGGCTCAAAGAATATTATATTTCCGGCACATGTTAGAACTCATTTGGCTTTCTGCATTGGTTTCTTTACCACATTTTTACCATTATGACTTAAAGTTGATTTTTTTTTTGTTTCAAACCAGTGAGGAGATGGTAAAGGTAATTCTATTGCCTATCTAGAGTTGTTTAAACTATTGGAAGAAAAACACATAAGCCCCCATATTGTACATTCTAACAGTTGAATTACCTTAGTAAAAATTTCATTATACAACTGAGGCTAAAAGATCAAGTTGGAAAAAAATACTAAGGAACGTGGTAAATCTCCAGTACACATTTTACCACTGCTCTCCTGCAAATAGAGTGAAGAATAGTCATTTTATTTTTCAGTTTACAAAAACAATTTTTCACACAATTTTTTCTAACCAAGGGCTGTTTTAAACTCATATATATTAAACAGTGGAGAAAGTCTCAAAACATCAATGTACGATAAAACACTCAACTGACTATTGTTGAATTTTTACCTATAAAATTATTCAAATTTGAAACATGAATACTGTTATATAGGATTCATCCTAATGATTTCATTTCTTTCCTATTGCTTTTAATCCATCGTAAGATATCTGTAAAGCAGTTGAAACATGAACAATGTCAAAACATTTGCAAGACAAATATTATGACTGTATCATAACCTTAAGCAGTATAGTTACTTTTTCTACTGCTTTTTGTAGTCATTCCCAAATACTGCTTCTTGGCTCATCTTATGTCTGAGCAGATGACTGGCTTTTTTATGTAAGAGAGACGGTCCAGTGGCAGAAGATACAGGAAGCTTAACAGTGAGAAATGTCAACACCAGGAATGTGGAAAAGA
The DNA here is from genome assembly GCA_004027555.1 of Craseonycteris thonglongyai. Classification (NCBI taxonomy): domain Eukaryota; kingdom Metazoa; phylum Chordata; class Mammalia; order Chiroptera; family Craseonycteridae; genus Craseonycteris; species Craseonycteris thonglongyai. Next base: position 22,516 of record PVKE010013693.1, read on the forward strand.
AAGAGGTTGACACTTCCACTTATAATCAATATGGTAGGAAAAAGGGAGTAGACAAGATAAAACAGAGAACATATAGAAAGTCAAGGAATTAAAAAAAAATGGTATAAAGAGCTGGGGAAAAGGCAGGAGTGAGATTCAACACTAATTAGAAGCACGGTGTTCTCTGAAGTCCTTTTAAAATTCTACTCTTTAATCCTCCTCTTGACCCTTCTAGTTTTCAAAGGATATCTATCCAGGGAGAGTGCAGAGAACTTGCTGCACAGAGTAATAGAATATAAAGAAAACATAAATCTAGAATTAAAAAATTTCAAACCTAATTTTGAGAACGTTGGCACCATTAATTGTGCCAGAAACGCTTATCAAAATCTACTCTGATCTTTACATTTTTACTCTCATCTTTACATAAAGTGGTGTCAGCATATGACATACGACTGCTATCACCTCTTGTATGATCAAATTATGCTATAAATTGCACAGAAATATTTTAAAAGGGTTTAAGCTAAAAACTGACAGGAAGAACAAGCAGATGTTTCCAGAATGGGTGGAAGATAAAGGTTTATTTTGTTTGTTTGTTTTAAAGATTTATTTTACTGTTTAAGAGAAGGTGAGAGGGTTAGAGAAAGGGGGAAGGCCCAGAGCAGTCCGAGTAGTTGTACATCCATTAGTTGTGACTTAGTTACATTCCATACAGGTGGATGTGGGGCTGTGCAGGGCAGGAACCAGCCAGGGGCCTCCCTCATGGGAAGTGTGCCTGGGCGGGAGCCAAACCAGGGGCCTCCCACATAGGAGGCTTGCCCTGGTCAGAACTGAACTGGGGCACTCCCCAGTTCAGCATATGGGTCCACATGGGCTGGGGCTGGGATTCCATCTTTGGACCCCGGGGCTGCAAGACAATCACTTAACCCACTGAGCCATCCTGGCATCCCCAGATGAAACTTTTTATATACATATCCAGTCTTCCTCCCATTTCACTTGTAATTCTGTACTGAACTTGAATCAAGATAAATTTGTCTTTCCCTGTGTAAATCTAGTTAGCTCCTTAATAAACTAATCTGGTAGCAAAAAAAGTTGCCTTAATAAAAGTCATGTGAAATTAGTGTCATTCCATGAATATATTAGTTATTATTCATATGTAATACATGCTTGATAATTACAGATATTCAAATACCACTTGTGAGGCATGTTTGCAAATCATTTAATGAAGATAACTTACTTTTTCATACTCACTTAATTTTTTATTGCTGTTTATCATTAGTAATCTTTTTTTATACTCACAATCTCAGGAGATGCTAATGTAGACAGGGATAAACTTTTACTTTACAAATGCTTTAGCATTCCTGTTACTTGTCTGAGGCAGGTTAGTCCAAAATGCTACAGTACATGTGCTTTTATCCATCTATTATCTGCTGCTTTTAAGGGAGTAGCACCATTTATAATAGCACTAGTGAACAACTGTTAATTTCTATCACATTATTTCTGAAAATTGCCAGTAAAATTATTGTCACTCAGGTTTTTTTGTTCACGTTTCATTGCATTTTCTTTACAATTTCTATATATAGAGGAATTTTAAAACACAGATTATGGGATATAGACATCAATTCACAACTATGGAGAATAGAATATATTTGAAAGATGCTCAAATTAATACCATTTATTTTCTTAATATTAACACCATATTTCAACTGGAACTTTTAATAACTGTTTGCAGAATGCTGACCTAGAAAGAAGCCCTAAAAATCATTTACTATGGATTCCTAACAGAACTAAACACTCCTCTTTCTGTACTTGCTATCAATTTCTTGTCAGATCCAATTCAAACATCTGATCCTGATCCTTTACGACTTAAATTAGGCAGATAAGAAGTTATGCCCTTTATTGAATTCTGCTTTAAACAAAATGGGTTCTTTAAACATACACACGGACATACTACAGTAGACATTTTTTAAGTGATGAAAGTAGATGAGTCCTTATTCTATTACTAATTAGAATCCAATTTATGACTTTGAAGAAGCTTGCACAATTGTGACTTCCTATAATGGCTAATATGCAAGTATTTTATTTTACCATAAGAAATTGCATAAACCTTCCTTACGTCTTAACTAAGTAAATCAATAACATACTTTGATGTAGCACTGTGTGGATTATAATGCGCTTCCAACAGACATTATTTCATTAAATAAATTGTAAATTGTCTTTTCCCAAAATTGCTATAAATTGTCAGAATGATTCAAAATCATTATAATCAAAGTGACAATTATGCTCCTTTGAAATCAGACTGAATTCATAAGGCATCCCATATGCATCACATATTTCCTTATTCTATAAAGAATATTAAAAAGTGGCAGCCATAAGTTTCGTTAACTGGAGATAAATGACTTGTCCTAGATTACTTGAGAGTGACAGTCCATGAGATACTAAGTACTGTGACAAGTCAAAATAATCTAATTGCATTAATAAAGTTAAGGAATTTCTTAATCTGATGCACACCAGCTACAAAACTGGTGAGACAAAATGCAAAGTAAAAATTTGAAGCGCCTTGTGAGCGAATGATTAAGAATTTCACTTTAGTGACAGCAAGGCATTCAGTCAAGCATGGAAATTCTTCTGACTGTGGTTTCCTGTGGCACACGTTGCATGCAATAGATCAACAACAATAAAAAAAAATGTGGGGAAGCTGGGATGGCTCAGTGGGTTAAGCGCTCACTTTGCAGCCCCGGGAACCGAGGATCAAATCCCAGCCCCGGCCCGTGTGGACCCGTGTGCTGAACTAGGGAGTTCCCCCAGTTCAGTTCTCTCTCTCTGTCTCTGTATCTCTCTCTCTCTCTCTCTCTCTCTCTCTGTCAAAAACAGTAATAAACAAACAAAAAAACCCACAAATAAATAAATAAAAATTGCAAAATTTGTCAAAACTACTTGTGGCAGACATTATCATGTCCTGTATCAATTTTAATGCCCAGAAAACAAAAACTGTGAGCAGTACCATTCTAGGGATTAAAAAAATGAAGGTAGGATTTTGTGAATTCACCCCACCCCCACCATGTCTTCAGGAATATAAAATATTTTTATTCTTCATTCTTCTCCAGAGGTGAATTTTTATTTAACCAACAATTCTGAGTTACAAGGAGTAGGGACTTAAAAGATTAATCATGAAATCTAAAATATCTACTGAGTTCGGCTGAAGAGGAGGCTTTCTACGTAGTCCCTTCTCTACTCCCAGTTGCAGGCCTGTGTCTGTGGCACCCTTCCATGCTTCTTTTTCATATGTTTAAGCTATTTCCATAGGAGAAAACTTTTTTTGTTGTTATCAAACTTGTTGCAGTTTATTTGATTAACATATGGTGAAAGATAAGTATGTAAATAATTTTAGTTTCTGTTTTATCTGCAAAGGCAAGATTTGGGGGAAGGTCCAGTGTTACTTCTTTCACATCTCCAAGAATGCTTCTTTTAATTTTTAATAATAAAATGAAAGTGTTCTGAACCAAAGAGATGCTGCACTGTGAAGAAAACTGTGCCTTATATAGTTATCCAAACGGGGTCACTACAGCTGGGAGGGAGAAGCCTCAATGTCTGCATTTATGTTGCCATTGCATTTGATATAAGCAATCAAATCCTCCATACAAGCACAACCCACTTTTGATCATAATATCTGTGGGAAAATCATCTTTATAGACACTATAATATGTTGAAAATTCCATGGCCAAGACATTAAAATAAATTTCAGCTTTTTTTTCCAAACAATATTTTAATGAACATGTGTTTGCATATATATTATAGTTAATCTCGGTTGAAGATTCCATTATGGTAAAATCTCAAAGAAATAATTACTGACCCACAGGTTCTGTACTTTACTAAAATCAATGTTAAATCATTGTTCTGTTTCTAAAGAAAATCACCAGGTTATTATCAACAATTAGAACCTACATACAATATAAAAAAAAATCCCAAATAACAATAAGCAGAATTAGTCACTTATAATTTTAGCTGAGATGTCTATATTGTAGTCACATTTCTCTCTGTATGTATGTGTGTGTATTTGAAGTATCTGTCATATTAATACTTTTCATCTTTTTAGGTACTGTACCTTTTTCATTTAACATTTTAACATTCGCTTTTTCATGGGTCATTAAAAATATTTTGTTTCATAATTTTTGATGTTTCTGTACTCACCCTCTGAAAGAAGTATATGTATTTCCACCATTTAACTATTTGCCCATAGTTGAGATTTAACTTCAAATTTCTGCCCATCTAAATATAAGCGTGATGAGTATAATTTGTGACCATTTTCTTAAGTCAACTTTAAAAAATAAAGTGTGCTCTTTTTTTATACTGTCAAGTTTCTCTCTGTAAAAGTTGTACTCCGATAGCCATCTCAAGTTCATGAAAGTGCCTATTTCACTGCCAATTTTGCAAACAAAATCACTTTAAATCATTACCAATATGATTTAATAAAAATGATTTTTCATTGTTTTTACTTGCTTTTTTGAGCAGGTGTTCAACTGCATAGCAGCCATTTTTTTGTCAATTAGCTATTTTGGGACTTTGCATTATGCTACAGACATTTTCCCATGGTTTGTTTTCCCTCTTTATAGTAGCCAATTATTTATAGACTTATGTGTCTGTATATTATAATATCTTCAACTAAAGTAAATTGAAAGAGGTACAAGAAAATATTTCTGTAAAGCATATGGTTTCTCTACCTTCGACCAATCTAGCATGGTGAATTATAGTAATATGTTTATCGGAATAAATTTGAATACTTGAAATTAATTCCTGTGTGATTATGGCTTGTATCTTTTGGCTAGATTTGCTTGTGTTTTATTTAGAATATTTATAAAACGAGTGATATTTGTTTGCTTTTGCAATGTTCTTGCATACAGTAGTCTTATAAAATTTATTGGATGCTTTATAGCTTTAATTCTCTCTGAATTAGTGTAAGTAAAGTAAGAATTATCATTTCATGAAAATTTAACAGAGATTTCATATAAAACTGCATGAAGTCACAATATTATCATTCATTTTTTTAAAGCTTTTTGATGTATTTCATAAGTAATAATTGGTTTTATATTTTTTTTATAAATTTTTAAATTCATTTTAATGTAAAAATCTATTTTATTATAATTTAAAATTTTATTTAAGTAATATAATGTAATATAATCAATATATTTTTGATTACTCTTTATTTTTGTGTAGTTTTCTGTTTTCCTTGTGTATCTATAAAGTTAACCATTTTCATACAAAAATTTTTACTCTGAGACATATTTTTGGTATATTTTAATTTCATAATTAATTTCTATGTTTATTATTATGGTTCTTTCACCTCCTGTTCTTGCTCTTTTATTTTTTCTTTAAATTGGAATTAAATAAGTCTATACATTTGTTTTCATTTGAATATTAAAATGCTTTTAAGGCAGTTATTTATTAATGAACATAACTTGGTCATAACTTATACATTATACATTTTGAAATGCAAAATATTAAATATAATGATATCATGAATATTTTAATTAACATTTAAATTTCTTTGGTCAACTTTGTTTTAAAACTAAACTTCTTTTTTCTTTGTTGTAGTTAAAAAACACAGAAGATCCTGTGCCATGGGTAGTCATCACTAATTTGATTTTCTTTTGTGTTCATTTACTTTTTCCTGCTTTTATTAGTGTAACACTAGCTGCTATAACAAATGTCCAAATTTTATGACAGATCTCAAAAAGTTTTTCTACCTCACAATAGCCCACTCTAGATTTGATGCTTAATGGTTAGCTTTTCTCTACTTTGTAACTGAAGGACATAGTTTCTGACTTATATTGTTTCTTTTCTTTTTATAAAGGCTAAGACCTAAGAACTGTTCTTTCTATCTTTTAGTTCTAATATGTTACTAATAAATTTCTTATATGTTTTTTATTTTTGTGCAATTTTCTTCTTAATTTTACTCTGTTTTTATTTCCTAAATTATTAACCTTTTTTCTTCATAAAGTACCCTTTTCTGTATTGCAAAGATATACTACCTCCAGAAGCCTGTAGCAAAGTTATTTTGCTTAATATGAAAGCTCAGGCCTCACTTAAGACCAACTAAATTAAAGTTTGTTGAGTAAATCTGAATCACTCTGTTATTTCAGAACCATTGTTCTAGAAGGGTCTCAGCTCTGTTCCACCTATCATCCTAACCTTTAGGAGAAAAAAATTAATATTGATCAACTTAAAATGTAACAGACCAGTGAGCCACACCTAGTGCTTTGAGTTGGTGTTTATTGTCAAGAAAATAAAGAGCTAGTAGTCTTGCCTTCTCGTGCTGTGGATTCTCAGTTCTCTCTTAGCTTCTACTCTGAATTCTTATCACTCTTTGAAAATGACTCTGGTTTCTCTGTAGGATAAATTTCCTTTTACAGTCTTATTGGCTAGTGCTGGAAGAGGGTATTAAGGCTGCCTGTAATTTTAGAAGAGTTCTAATCCCCAGGACAAACAGTATAGAATGAGTTTAAGTATAAAGGAGTACATGGCACCACTAACTTAAGAAGGCTTCATTGTCATGACTTATATTTGGGACCATAAGGTTCATAAGGCCATTTGTTTCATAAGGCCAGGCTTATTTAAACAGATTGAAAATTCATTCTAATACATAACACATGTTTAATTTTGTCATCTATATTAGTGAGGGTTTCCTGAGTAACAGAACTAAATGAATATTTTTGTATTATCTATCTATCAATGTCTATCTATCTGTCATTATCATCTATTATCTATCTGTCAACATCTCCTATCTATTGATCATTGTATCAAGAGATTCATTATAAGCAATTGACTCATGTGATTGTGGAGGCTTGGTGAGTCCAAAATCAGATGGACTAGTACTGCAGACTAAAGATTCAGGGAAGAGTTGCTGTTCAAATCCGAAGACAGTAGACTTCCTGTGACAGTGGGTTCCTTATGGCAGAATTTCTTTTTTCTAAGGCCTTCAACAGATTAGATAAGGCCCACTCACACAATGGAAGGTAAATCAGCTTCACTGGAGTCCCCTGATTTAAATGTTAATCTCATTCAAATAAACCAGTGTAGAAATATCCAGGATAATATTTTTACCTAATATCTGGACACCCAGACTCAATCAAGTTGACACATGAAATGAACCACTCCATCATCTCATCATGTGTATACGTCCCACAGATATAGGATGGAAGGAAACTATTTTGGTGCTCTTCATGGCTACACCCATCACACACAAAGCACAGAACAGAGAGTGTCTAACAGTGTCTAAAGTTTTCTTCTGCTTCCTGCCATATATGTTTCTCAAAATGATGTCTTTCTTCTACACCTGGAATAGTCTGTTCTGCATCTTTTATTTATAGTTGTCATTAGTCTTTTACAAGACTAAAGTAGCCCCACCCATCCTGCTTACCTATTTTATGCTGTGTTACCAAAATAGTATTAATAAAATTGTTTTTTAATAATTAAAAAATATTAAATCACAGTTATTATACAATATTATATTAGTTCCGGTCATATTAAGTAATGATTAGACATTTATATAACTTGTGAAGTAATCACTCTGATAAATCTAGTACCCATCTGACACTATACATGGTAACTACAATACTATTGGCTAAGAGTATGTTCGTTATGCTAGACTTTACATCCCCAAGACTATTTTGTAACTACCAATTTGTATTTCTCAATTGCTTCCCTTTCTTCCCCTAAACCTTTCTCCCATCTGGTTACATCAAGTATTCCCTGTATCTATGAATTTGTTTATGTTTTATTTATTCATTTATTTTATTTTTCAGATTTCACATATAAGTGAAATCATATGGTATTTGTCTTTTCCTAACTAACTTACTCCACACAGCATAATACCTCTAAGTCCATCCATGTTTTTGTATAATAGATGGCAAGATTTCATTCTTTCTTATGAATGAGTAATATTCCATTGTATATATGTACTGCTTCTTCTTTACCAAGTTATCCACTGATGAACACTTACAATACTTCCATATCTTGGGTACTGTAAATAATGCTGCAATGAACATATGGATGCATATGGTTTTGGGTTTTTTTTTGCATTAGTATTCAAGTATCTTTGCATAAACATCTAGGAAAGAGATTACCAGGTCTGTCTTTATCTCTTATTATAGACTTTGTTTTCAAGTCTATTTTGTCTGTTGTAAGTACTCCTTCTTCAGATTTTTGTTTGTCTGTTTCTATATTCATGAAAAATTTTTTCCACCCCTTTACTTTCTGTCTGTATGCATCTTTTGATCTGAAGTAGGTCTCTTGTAAGATAATGAAATTCTTTTCAACTCTCTCACTCTCCACCTGGATGGGCTATAAAGCCACTTCTCGGTACTTCATATCAAGGACTAGTTGTACATTTAAATTGTCAGGTTAGTGACCCAGGAGGCCAAGCAGTGGGAATTAGGGCCATGACCGAACAAGACACATTTATGCAAGCATTATTTCTTTTAGTGAAAGTGCTGCTGTGAGTTACATATATTTTTTGAATTGACTTTTATGTTTAGTGTAGGCCTTTCTATCGAGGCCAACTTTTTTTTTTTGCTTCTGGTGTCATTTCTTGCTGTATAATGGATGTAATGGTGATCTCAGGGAGAAGTTCCACACCAACAACTTTCTTGTCATGACGGTTGGTATAGTTTTTGGGACGCCCTACAGAACCTGTTTCCAAATGCTGTTTTTCCTACTGGAAAATGGATTCCAAATAGAGAGCCTAACTGTCCCATGACTGTTCCAGTTTTAGTCACTCACCTCACAAAATTAGAAAAAAGAGGCTGGGGGGGGGGGCGTCCTATGACATTTTTATTCAAAAACAAATTGAGTTCCATTTAGAAACTATAAAATAATACAGCTATTAAAGATATAACAAGTTTTAGTGCTTGCTTTAAAAAAATAACTGATTTTATTTTTAGGTACCTGTTTCAGCACAGTGCATCCTCCTTTGATATTTTTTTCTCTTATTCCTCTGAGATTTATGTCTATTTCTGATTTGGTTCCCCCCATCCCCTGTGAGGACAGAAATGCAATGAACTCATTTGATTTCTGTCTTAGCAGTGACTGTCTTTTCAGTCAGTAAATTGCTCTGGCCATCTGTAAGAAACTTCACTCTCCCTATCACTGAACTTTTTATTCCTTCCATGCTTGAAAAATGCCTTATTATTAGTCTTAATGTCTTTTGCAATCTTCTTGTCATTTGCTACCTTTAATTTATTTACCGTATTTTTCTTTTATACTTCAAGTTTTGAAAACACACATATAATATATAATGCATATAATGTATATAAGGTATAATATTCACATATGTAATTATATGTGTGTGAATATATATATTATACATATAATTTAATATTTATAACTGTTTATATAATTATATATTATGTATTATATATAAACTATATATATATTTTTTTTTTCATGTTTTTCTTTCTCTGATACTCCTTTTTTGTATTTGGTTTTGGTAATAAAAGAATTAGCCATGTGTTTATGTTCTGACACAGCACATTTAACAGAAAAAGCATAATTAATTTTAGCTCTTCCTTATTTCTTCCTAAACTTTCTCACTGAAGTAGTGAAGGCAGTACCTACTTAGTCATTCATTAACCACTATATATGAAATGCCTGCTATGCTTTAATGCTTGTGCTTTGTCATAGTGAAATTCAACTTAAATATATATACCTTTCCTGAGTCTTAGTATAACGTGTTCACTTTTTCTTTTTTCTTTTTTTAAAGTCTTCTGTTTGCGTCTTCTGGAGGTGTATATAGAATTTAAGAATACTGCAAAATCTGATGGAAAGATTTTCACTGCAGCCCTGCAGGGCAAAGGTCTCCATGTGAGACTCTATCCCTTTAATACACACTGTTGTCAAAGATGATAAATGAATTGGTTTGTTTAAGCATTCAAATACTTTCAGTGCTATCTGTTATGTAAGGGATGCTTGCTCAGTGAGAAAAGTTCTATAACCATCTCCACATCCATGCCTGAGGCCCTCAGCAGTGAGTGAAAGCTACTCTGGCTGAGGCAGGCCTGGAAGCCTTAGTTAGGTTCTTTGTGCCTTCAAGGTCATGTAGAAAAGCTTCAGTTACTCTAAGGGATATAATCTCAGAAATTATAATGTTAAAAACATTTATACATATTAACCCTACCTTCCACAGGAAGTAGTAATTATCAGTGTCTTTTCTTTTTCATTGAATTTATTAGGATGACAATGGGTTAGTAAAAATCACACAGGTTCCATGCGTACAATGCGACATGACATCATCTGTGTGTCGCATTGTGTGTTCAGTTATCTGGAGTCAGTTCTCCTTCCATCACCATACATTTGACTGTTCACTGTTCCCTCCAACACTCCCCTCCCCCTTTACCCTGTGGTAACCACCGAACTATTCTCTGTGTTCGTGAGTTTTTGTTTGTTTGTCATGTTCTTTTGTTACTTTCATTTTTATATTCCACATATGAGTAAATCCATATGATTCTTGATTTTTTTTTGTCTGACTTACTTCGCTTAAATGATGATCTTAAGATCTATCTCTGTTGTTATGAATAGCAGTATTTCACCTTTTCTTATGGCTGAATAATATTCCATAGTGTATATTTACCACAGCTTCTTTATGCAATCATCTATAGAAGGACACTGGTTGTTTCTATGCCTTGGTCACCATGAACAATGCTGCAAGGAACATCAGTGTATATGTATTTTTGTGAACAAAAGTTTTGAGATTTTGGGTGTAGGTATCCAGAAGAGGGATTGCTAGGTTATACAGTAACTCTATTCTTAGTTTTTTGAGGAAACTTCATACTGCTTTTCCATAGTGGCTGTATCAACCAACAGTATATGAGGGTTTCTTTTTCTCCACAGCCTCTCCAACACATGTTATTACTTGTCTTATTGATAACGGCCATTCTAATAGGTGTGAGATGATATGTTATTGTGGTTTTGATTTGCATTTCCCTAATAGCTTAGTGAAATTTAGCATTTTTTTATGTATCTGTTAGTCATTTCTATGTCTTCTTAGGAGAGGTCCTCTGCCCATTTTTAAAGTGGATTGATATTTTGTTTTTGTTGAGTTGTACAAGTTCTTTATATATTTTGGATATTAGCACCTTACAAGAGATGTTTGCAACTATCTTCTCGCACTTGGTTTGTGCCTCTATTTATTTATTTATTTAATTTAATTTAATTTTATTCTATTTTATTTTTTTATTGTTAAATTTAATGGGGGTGACATTGATTGGTAACAATTAGATAGTTTCCCGATGTACAAGTCCACATCATATCACCCATGCACCGCATATGTCCCCACCACCCTGCCTCTTTATTTTATCAATGGTTCCTTTTGCTGTGTAGAAGCTTTTTAGTTTGACATAGTCCCATTCATTTTTTTTCTTCTACTTTTATTTTCCTTGCCTTTGAGGTCAAATTCATAAATTCCTCCCTGAACCCAATGTCCATAAGTTTAGTACTGATGTTTTCTTCTATGCATTTTAATGTTTCAGGTCTTATGTGGAGGTCTTTGATCCACTTTGGGTTAATTTTGGTATATGGTGACAGAACCCAGTCCAGATTCATTCTTCTGCACATGGCTTTCCCATTTTCCTAGCACCATTTAAGGAAGAGGCTTTCTTTTCTCCATTGTCACAAAGCTTCTTTATAAAGAATAATTTCTTCTTTCTAATCAAAGCAGCCTATTAATGATGAATTAAATTCTTCTATGATGTACTTTGTGGAAATAATGCAAAATAATGAGTGAAGTAGTAATGCAGTCTTAACATCAGTCTTTTATTTTCATTACCTCTAGATTTTTAAAGACTGGTTCTCCTATGATATTGCTTATGAAAAATGCAGGGTAATTTGCTTTCTAGTTACACATGAGTAAATGCTCAGACCTAATGGTGGGGCTTCTTACTAAAGTGATCTATCCAGCTTGCTCCTATTAACTATGAACAAGGCAGCCCCAGCTAATTGGGCAATTAAAATTAAGGAACATGCAGCACAAAGAGATTCTTCACATTCAACTCAACTCAGCATAAAATATTGTTAATTCCACATTAAAATGAACTTCTATCTTAAGTAAATACTAGGCTTTGTATTGATCCTTGCTGGATCCAAGCCTATTTTGTTTTTATATTGCTAAAACAAAACAAACAAAAAAAACCGTTTAGGTTAGATGGAACAACATTAAGTTGTGATTGCTTTTTTCTGCCACCGAAGTGTCTAACTTTCTGGCACATCTTGACCGGTTCTTGCATTTGATCTTAGGCAAAAGGCCAGGAAGTGATATGACCAGTTTTCTAACAGGAATATAGAAAATGTCAAAATCCAAAATAGGTCACAGGGGTAGAAATGATTCTGTTTTTATGAACATAGTATAAAGTTTCATTACTTCTCTTGTAGTGCAATGCTGATGCTTCTATAATTGGAATTGAGATTTTTTTTTTTTTAGTGATAAACTCTAAATTGCATATACATGATCTCCATTGTTCCATATATTTAAAATAATATACTTATAAATGTATAGCCCCCAAATGGCTATACATAATCTAAATGTATAATTTTTTGATGCTGTGACTTAGAAAATAATAATAATAACAAAAAAACATTTTGGGGGGATAAGCTTAGGAAACATTCTTTAACCTGTTCTTTCATCTTTGGTTAAAATCTTTATTCAGATTACAGTATTTTCTGTTGCTATACTATTTAGAATAATTAACAAGTTACCTTCATCATTTCTGCTTGAGAAAAACTGGATTTGTAAGTCTCTTTTATATTACATTTATTTTAATCATCCACATACCTCCACTGTCCTTTCAGCTGGAAAATTTACCTTTGGCACCTCAGGTTTTTTTATCTGAGGCTAGAGATTTGTTCATTTGTAGCAAACAGTTGGAGGGATTCCCTTTCCTGGCAATGTAGACATGAAGTCTTCATAAGAGATTACCTTGACATTCTATAGACAGAGCCCTTGGTTTCTGGGCATCATTTAATTTAAAGTGATCATAGTCTGAATTACAGATGGCATTGTGTGTTCCTGTGTTTTGTTACAAGTGTACTCTTCTTTTCCACGTTAAAAGACCTCAGCACGTTGAATCAGGACATCGCTTTACTTATGGAACCTTAAATTCAATACAAATAGATTGAGGACTCATTTGCATGGAAGCTTGCCTTTGCTATTTTTGTACATTCCCAAATATGAAGATGATGGTTGAATTGTGGAAGGGCTAGCAATTATAATCAGTATATGAGTTCACATAATTTGCTCTCTCTACTACTCCATAATCCATATTTTTCTGAGTGTATATGTAACGCTTCCTGTATTTCCTTTGTAGCTACAGCCATTTTAAAGGTATTGGTAATCCTGCCAATGAGGATGATAGATTATCTACCGGTAATCCATTAGCAAATACCAATGAAGGAAAATAATATTTCAGGAAATATGCAGTCACTGATATTCTATATGGAACCATGAAAGGATGCACAATATACTATTGATTACCCGAACAGTTCATGCCTGTCAAGAATTTTGCACAACTGAAGAAATTAATGCAATTGAAGATGACTTCAGAGTCCCAAGGTACACATGGAATAAGCCTGAATAATGCATGTGGAAACTTGACTCAAAAAATTAATAGATTAAATCTTT